>VYZP01025024.1:0-12740 GCA_013400635.1 Hypocryptadius cinnamomeus
GTGTGTGTGTGTGATTTTAATGTAGGAATGAGCATTTCTGGCTGCTGCAGAAGGAATAAAGGTCCTCCATCTGTCCTCCCCCCCTTTTATAGATCTCTGTCTGTAGAGTCAGAATTCAGTTTAACTCTTAGCTGGAGACAGCCAGCACAGTGCTGAGGGGAGAGCTTATAGGATTCGTGATGGAAGAACGATTACACAGAGCTAAACCGTGATTCCCCCTGCCCAACTCCCACATTTCAGGCTCACAGCGAATTCCCAGGTTACCATGAGTCGCCTTTTTGTTATTTTGGCCGCTTTGCCCCTGCTCCCATCCCCGCTCCGAGCGGGCTCCCAGCAGCAGCGGCTCTCGGGCTGTGTGTTCCAGGGAAGCCGGGCGCTTCCAGGGCAGCCGCATCCCGGGGCGGTGCGGAGCGGGATGTGCGCGGCTCGGAGCGCTGGGAGCCGCCTCGGAGCCGCCTCGGAGCCGCCTCGGAGCCGCCTGGCCGGAGCATCCGCGCCGCCGGGAGCGCGGGGCAGAGCCGCGGCTGCGTGGCGCTCGCTGTCACGGCGGGCGGAAGCCTCGCGTATTTATGGAGCCAGCGCTTCCTTCTGCGTTTGAGTGACAGCCAGGATGCCGTCGCTGCCTGGTCACCGGAGCTGATTAGTATGCGCCAGGGTCCGCCTCGCTCCGAGGGATGCAGCCGCAGCAGCTTGCAGAGCTGTCACACTCACTCGGGCTCCGTATCTGCACTGGCTTGACGAATTAAAAAGCGAGCCAGCCAGCGAGAGAGAGACCCGGAGAGAGAGGGGGGACGAGACAGAGAGAGAAGCTTGCAGACAGCGCTCGCTCTTTTCCTAAAGGAAGGATTTTGCATCCCGAGTGCTCACTGGTTGTGATGATGCTTCACTTAGCGGGCTCAGAATGAGCTAGAGACAGCAGATAGGGGAGAAACTAAAGGCAGAGCACAAAGCATTACGAACCAACCCAAAACCAGGAACAGTTTCCTCCTCTATTCTAGCATGGTGGATGTATGGACAGTCTTACAGAGCAGAGGTTGACTTCTCCAAATCTGCCAGCCCCACACCTCGAACACTACAGTGTTCTGCATTGCACCATGACCTTGGATGTTCAAACGGTGGTCGTTTTTGCAGTGATTGTGGTGCTATTGCTTGTGAATGTCATACTCATGTTCTTCCTGGGCACTCGTTAAATGGATTTTTTCTCCTGAGCTGTTGGGGGCTACTACTACCACTAGCAATTCAACAAGAGAGCACGAGCGGGAGAGAGAGAGAGAGAAAGGCGAGAGAGAGAGAGAAAGAGAGAGAGAGAATTTCTTACTGAGGGGGGAAACGCGTTGAGCTTCAACATGGCCTCGCTGTGATATGTATGACGTTGGTATTATTATCTCTCCCTAAATCTTTTGTCATGTCTTGTCTTTTAAGTATGCCTGTAAGTGTAGCTGCTTTTGCCGGGGTTTTAAATGTGATAAATAATAATAGCGATCCAGTGCTCCGTGGTTCTGTGCTAGCGAGACAGAGCTGTGCTTCTTTAGGCAGCAGCAGAGTGAAAATGATCTGTCTGTGGTGAGCACTGGCTGTGTTGTTTTGCTTTCCTTTGAAATAGAGGCTCAAGTTAATAATAAGTCATTTTGTGTGCGATTTCTAGCAAGCAGTTAATGTGCAATGTCTGTGAGAGTAACCATGTAGGTGCCAGGTGAGAGGTGCTGCTGTGTGCAACGGAATCGAGCTGTGGGCATTTTTGGGGGGGGGGAGTGGTATTTGAGAAATCCTATTAAAGGATTAAATCTTTGCTAAAATAACATTCAGCCACAAAAAAAAAAAAAAAAAAAAAAAAAAAAAACGAAAAAAGAAAAAAAAAAGAAAAAAAGAAAAATTCTACTTACTGTATTTATCTGTGTTGCCTTGATAATCTGGTTTGATTGCTGAAGATTCAGCCCCAAAGCCTCCAAATTCTATGTCCACACTGATGTAACCCAGCTCCTTTCTTTAGAGATGTGAGAGGCACCAAAACATAACGTGCTGGGTTTTTATTCTGGTTGTGTGTGATTTCTGTCTCTGCAAATTGGGAAGGAAAGATCAAAGGGAGAAAGGGCAATGCAAGCTTTGTTTTTCTTTGCTAAAGCAACAGATACGGAGGGGTTGGGTTTTGCTTTGATTTTCTAGAGATCTGATTTTTGCTTGCTTTTCTTTTTTTCATGTGTGTTTATTTATAAAATTGTGGGGAATGTATCTAAGAAAAATCTTTGCCCACCTCAAGGATAACGAGCTTTTGAGATGGGTTGCTTTGCGTGACTTTATTTACATTGATTTTCTGGAAAATGAAGTGCTAAGTTGTGTATTATGGGCTTGCTGGAAAGGTGTCCAGCAGTTAGAGGTGCTTCTAGCCCGAAATTGCAATGTTTACAGCTTGGAAGCAGGGCTGGCTGGGGGCTCCAGTGGCGGCACGAGAAGTTTGGAGAGAATACGAAGGGAATGTCTGGAAAGAGTAATGCCTTTTCCTTTGGAAAATATGTCTCTGTTCTGTGCTTCTGTTAGAGGTCTTAGGGATTTTAAAAAATATATTATTTCCCCCTCCAGAAAAATTGGAATTGCTTAAAACAAACAAAAATACCAGTTTGAAAATGTTTTTATCTTTGCTGATGGTCACTGGAATTTTATTGCCTTGATAATTTAATTACTTCATGCTTATTCCAGCTGTCTATTATTTATTTGATGTCCTCTGAAAGAAAATGATAATGTAACTGATAGATAAAGACAAAGCTGGAGGTTACAGATGGAGACATGGAGTTATTTCCCAGTGGGGGTTTGTGTGCTGGGAGTTAAATGCCGAGCAGGGCTCGGGAGCCGATGGCTTTTCCATGGTGACATGATTGGAAACGGAGTTAAATCCTGCAAATTTGGCACTTTCAAAGTGCTTTTAGCTCTAAATAAAAGAGAAAAAAAAATTCCCCTGAGTTCCAGGGTGGGAGCAATCGTCCCCAAAGGTGTTATGGGGCAGTAGCCTGTTTTAGTGGGGAGGAAAGGCAGGAGCCAGGGATCCAAGCCCAGGAAGATGCTCCGGTGCCTGCTGGCTCCGTTTGCTCTCTTCACTTGTAGCTATCTGCAAGAGGTACCTGTTTCACAGGAGACTGAGTCAATCTTCTTCCCTAAAAAAAACCTAGTGAATAAAATTGATGCTGACGAAGATTTGGGTTGTTAAACAGCTCAAATTTGCTCTATTTGCCTGTTGGCCATCCTGTGTCATTAGTTTTATAGGTTGCAGAATCTCCTGGAAAGGTAATAAATGAGCTGAGATCACCATGGAGAGGGGATTGATCAAACAGCAGCCAAAATCATCCTTTCAGGGGAACAGCCGTGAGCAACAAAGGGATTTGGAGGAGAAAGGGTGGAAAAATGAGCAAAAACCCAACCCCAAAACTGACCAGCGAGTTACGGTGGGCCATGGCTGTGCCTGAATGTTTATTTTCTCAGGGCTCTCTGGCACTAAGGTTTACCTTTCAATATGATTTCTACGAGGAATGCCTGGTGCCTGCCGCGGTTTCCTGGGCGCATTCCTTGATCCAGAGCTCATACTCCTGGAGAGATATTTGGAAATCGTGCGTGTTGGGTGCTGGATGTTCCTGCCGTGCCCCACGGCTCCTTCTGCAGTGCCCCTCTGGTTCCATCCCTGGGGGGGCTGTGCTGGGGCTGCATGGGGAGGATGGGGGGTTGTGCACGCTCAGCTGCTGGGAGGGAGCGCCGGGAGCCGAGTTCTTCCCGTTACGGAACGTGCTTGGGAGAATTCCTGTGATTTTATTGCAACTTTTTGCCTTTTATCCTCCTGAAGGCTGGTGGAGTTAAAGAAGGAAAGTTAATGCAGAGCAATAGGAAAAGTTGGCAGCAGCAAACTTTGTTATTGTAGCAGCACCGTTCTCGTTTATCTCAGGCTTCCTGTTGGAATTTTGGGGGAAAAGAGAGGAAATGAGAGGTGAAAGAGTGAGCGAGGGTTGGGCTTGCTGCTTGTTTAGCTTGGTCTCTGTCTCCCACCCCAGGCCTCAGTGACCACCTCTCCAGCCCTGCCCCAGCCCCAGGTGTGTATTTTGGCAGCTGCAGTTTGGTGTTTCCAGGTGGGCAGGAGCCCCTCTGTCCTGCCGAGCTGGGCACAGCCGCTCAGCCCATGGTGAGCACCCGGAGCTCTCTGGGGTGACAGCGCTGCCGGTCCCCACTGGATCCCTGTGCCCCTAAGGGACTGTGCCTGCAGTGTTCTGGGTGGCATTTGCCCACTGTGGAATTCCCTGGCATTGGAGCTCTCCGTGTCCCAGAGCTCCGTGGGACCATCGGGGTCACGCTCGGGTCCCTGGGGGTGCTTCAGACCCCTGACTCCCCCGGGTTTCTTCACCTTTGTGGGGATGCTCAGACACAGGGATGAGGCAGAGGGATCATTCCTTTAAAGGAATCAAATGCTGACCCTCTGGAAAATACGGCCCCAAAGGAAAAAAATACAAATTTGTCTGCAAAAAGCGTATTTGTGATGCATATAATCTCTTTCAGTGCTTGCTGCTGTGTGTTTGCTGAGGCTGGGTGATGGGAGACCTGCCTTGCTGTTGGTCTGCTTAAGCAGGATTCAATGTTATTTGCCACAGGATTCATGAAAATGCCTCTGCCTGTATCATAGCAACCCCGTTTCCCACAGTCCATAAAAAGTCCATTCCTCCCGAGCAGCAATCCGCCGTGTTAAAGATTCAGGCTCCCTCCTCGGCATGGGGAAATGGGGAAAGGGCGATGTGCCCCTCTCCGGGTGCTTCCCTGAGAGCTTAAGTGTCGGGATGATCCCGGCTTGTCCTGCCTGCACGGCGCTATTAATGCTCTCGCTTTAAGGCAGATAAAGTGCTTTCCTTTCGGGTTTCTAAAGGCTTCCTCCCCCACCCTGGCTATTTCCCACCTCTGTTTAAAACCTCACATGACAAGTTGGAGGGGATGGGACAGCTCCGAGGTCTGTGACGCGGTGGCTCTGCCCTGTCCTGCCATTTGGCTTTTCCCCCGGGATGGCAGCAGCACAGCCCTGGCGTTTGCTGGGTAGGGAGTGAAGATGTGCCCCGATGCCAGCCCTTCTGTGGGAATGCAGAGGTGCTTTCTCAGCCCGTAGATGACTGTTATTAAGAGCTGCATGTTCACCTGACTCCTGCCCCCATCTGTTTGCATAATGTGGTTATATTTCTTTTTGGATCAGGTATTCAGTACACAGCCCAGCTGCTGTGTATAATGTCTGAAGGAAAATTGCCAAAAATCCATGTAAGTTTTTTGTGGTTTTTTTTTTTTTTAAGTTGTTTTGTTGGTTTTGGTTTGGTTTTTTTGTTGTTGTTGTTGTTGTTGCTTTAGTTTCAGTTTGTGACTAGAACCCCTGTCTGTGCTGTCATTTCATTCTGTTGTGGTGCTTGGTTTGTGTGTTCAGCTGGAGTGCTCCGTGTGCCGTGCCTGCCTGCATGTGTGTCCCTGTGCTCCGTGTTGCAATGATGATCTCTCCCGGGGAGCCTCCTGTGTGTTACATTTTGTGTGGATTTTCTCAGCTGGGTGTGATAACATGCTCATTGTGTCTCTCCCAGTGAAACGTTGGGAGAGATATTTTGGTAAAATGCAAGGATTTGTCTCGGGATTGCGGAGTCTCCAATGAGGAGAAGTTGGGAAGCTTGAAGAAAACTCCCAAATGTTAATAATTGTGTAAGAATTGTCCTGTTTGAGGAGGGTGCTTGTGCAGGGGTTCCAGGGCTGGCAGAGGATAGTTCTGCCGGCTCCTGGCTTTGCCACGGATTTACTGTATGGCCTTGGGTGCATTCCTTTGTTCCTTTGTTGCCTTGTGGCTTCTCTTTTCCATCTGGGATAGAGGAATATCACACAGCACTGAGGTGTAGCCATGCCTGATGTTCTCCTGGGGGAGAGGGGCAGTGCAGGTGGGGGACATATGTGTGCCCATGTCGGCCCAGCTCTGCCTACCTGGATTTTGCCTGTTAGAGCTGTTGTAGACAGCAGGAGCTGTGGTGATTGATGCTTCCCGCTAAAAATAGATGCTCCTGGAGGAAGAGCTGCTGGAGGAACCGTGATTTATTGTCTTTATTTTATTAGTTGTGGTTGAATTTCTTTCCTGAGTGGAAATGAGTCTTAATCTGCAAGCACGACAGACGGCTGGGGTGGCTCTAACCAGCAAAGGGCCATGTGGCCTCTGCTCCTTATTCCTGGTTTTCCTGGGAATTACTCTGGCATTGTCAGAAACACCACCTTGATGGGGTATTCACAAGGGCAAGAAGCCCCCAGAGCTGTGCTGGTGGGGACTGTGTAGAGCAACCTGAAATCTTCACCACCCGAATTAAACAGAATTTTGGGGGATGAAGGGAGTGCGTGCATGCAAGGATTTAAAGAATTAGGTCTGGATCTCAAGTGACTCTAGTTTATCCACAGGGATGTAATTTCATAGGAGTATGCTGCTTTGGGGAGCTATCCCTCGTGCTGTCACAGAGCTGGGGAAACTGAGGCACGTGGTGCTTGCAGAGCGGCACATTTTGGGATGGGGGTTAGTGGGGCTGGGATCTAGAGCAGGATGCGGGGCCCACCAGTGGGGGAGGGTGTTTGGCACCGTGTTTGGGTCTGGCTCGTTCATGTTTCTGCAGACCTTGCCGTGGGGCAGTGTCGGGGTTCAGGCTGGTGCCGGGCATTGGGGGCTGAGGCTGCGTTAGGGGGATTTTGGAGCCGGGAGCAGCCGAGTGTGGCCGTGCCCATGTGAAGGGCCATGTGGCTCAGCGCCTGCCCCTTCCTTTGCATCAGCTGAGACATATATAACACAACGTATGGGCTGCTGGCAGCCGGCGTGGGGCTATTTTCGGCTGCATCTGCGCCTCGGCGGAGCCGGGGCCGCGCTGAGCCCGCCCTGCTCGCCGGGCTGGGCTCAGTCTCCAGGGTTGAGCTGTTCCCCTGCCCCTTCCCCTCCTCCAGGACCTGTCCGGGATGGGCAGGGCAGGCACTGACTCTTGTGGATGCTGGGGACAGCCGGCAGCGTGCCCTGGGTGCCAGGGAGGCAGAGCAGTCTCACCCCGGTTAAAGCATCCCGGCTCTTTGTTTCCCCTTTTTGTCCCTGGATAATGCCCCAGGTGGATTTCTAGGCTGGTCACAGTGGTGAGATGAGCCGTGTGTGCTCCAGTGTCCTCCTGTCCTTCTGGAGCGAGGCTGTCGCTGCCCGGCGCGCTCGGGGCTCTGTGCTGTGCCGGGGGCACTGAGGCTGGAATGTCCTTCCCGCTGCTCCTGCTTGGGCAAGCAGCGAGCCTGGCTGTCCTGTTGCCTGCCAGGGCTCTGTCCCCAGCCCTGCTCCCGTCCTGTCCCGCCTGGAATGCTGAGGACAGTGTCTGCTTCGCAGGGATGTCCTGCCCTGTGCCGCAGAGAGCCCGCAGCCTCGCCAGGCATCCGGCAAAATCCCTGGGTGTTGCTGGCTGGGTTTGTTCACTCCCGGTACTCGGGATGTTTGTCCCCAAGTTTCCAAAGGGTTAAGCTGCTGCTGGTGCCCATTTTGGGGGTTCTGAGCCCCTGCACGGGAGGGGCTTTGAGAGAGGCTGCAGCTCACGCTGAGATGCCGGGAGAGGAATCAGCCCGATTCCGAGGGCTTGGAAAGCAGGCAGGATGGAATTGTGCATGGAACTGTTCCCTTGTCATCGAGCAAATGCAGTCTGGCCTCAGCTACACGAACAGGAGTGCACAGCAAACCCCTAAGGATCTGCCTTCTACCCCAGTAGGAGCGGGTTAATTTGCTGGACATACCTGGGGAAAAGTTTTGTCAAATTAAATTGTTCCATTTGACAAAAGCATCAGCTCTTGCTGGCATTTCCAGAAAACAGGGTTTTTTCAAAGCATTTCTGTGGACCTCATTCCCCTGCTATTTCTGCTGCTCCACTCCCCTGTATTGTGTTCAGTAAATCTGACAAGGTTCTCTCAGTACGTCGTGCACTGAAGTTTCTGTTCTGATACCAAATTTAGGGAAGGCTTGTTATCTACAGTTCTTTTTTCCTGGCTTGATAAGGTGCTGATTAATTTAATGCAACTGTCTTTCCTTATCTAGTTGAGCTTCAGTCAGTTTTAGTATAATTTTGGAAAAGCATGATCAATCTTTAATGTTTGTTTTTAAGGTTTATTCCAAAGCCTTTTAGGCACGCTGGATGTTCACTCTTTTGTGAAGTTCTAGGATAATTAAGTTAAAAAGTAACAATTACAAAACTGGTTTTGTATGCAGATGAAACATTTTGAAGTTGCTCTAAAACAAGAAAGAGCAGTTGGCTCTGATGAAGTTTCAGGTGTTAAAATAGAATTATCTTAACTCTGCTGCTGGCTGCGTAAGGCAGGGAATATCAACAGAGCCCTTGTACGGGAATGAGGATGATGCAGAACTGAAGGAGAGGGCCTGTATCCTCTCCAGAGGTGTGTGTAGGGTGAGAAGGGACAGGGGCACTGTCACCTGTGCCTGTGTAGGGAATTGTCCCCTGCTTTTGCCTGAGCACACAGGCACGAGGAGCAGGCAGTATATGAAACCGGGCTGTCACCGGTGCGGAGCTTCTGCCGTGATGTGGTGATCAGGGGCTGACATCTGGATAGATTTTCAGTCTCCTCTGGTCCAGGGGAGATGGATTTCTGTTCCAATGCCCAGCAGCAGATCGATCCAATCTCCTGGATACTGAGAGTTTTGCAGAATTGTCAAAAAGTCTTTCCTGAGGAATTAAAAGTGCACCCAGGCATGGAGCAGAGGAGCTAAACCTCCCAAACCTGCAGGCTGGGAACAAATTTGCTTAAGACTAACGGGCTGCCTTAGAAATAGGAGTGTTCAGCCAGGAGAAGCCTGGCTTCTTCAGTGCACATGTAGAGCCTGGGATGTGTGTTCCCAGGCATTAACAGGAGCCAGACTGTAGATTTATGGAATTCAGGGAGCACTGGCCCTGCTGCCCCCAGCACCACTCTTCAGGGATGGGTGCTGCTGAGCCACGTGCTGAGGCCAGCCCTGATGTCCCTCTCAGCCCCATGCTATTTGCAGATTGCCACCGTGGCCCCAGCTGCCACAAACCCCATTTTCCCAGCTGATTTGAAGCTCAGTACGAGTCTGTGTCTGGTCCCCAGAGCCCAGGTTTGGCTGGAGGTTGTCGGCAGCGCGTGCTCGGTGCTTCTCCCTTTGCTATCTCCCTCCCTGGCTTCCCTGTCCCTGGTCCCTCCTGCACTGTGGTAGAGTTGCTGTGCTTTGCCCCAGAAAGCAGTGCTGCTTTAATCTCTGTTTTCCAGCAGCTGCCAGGCTGTCCCTGTCCCTGCTCCCCACACATGTCAGGGCGCACATGTGTATATGCGTGTGCAGGCAGCGCTGCACCTCCCTGTGGGTCGCTCTGGACATGGGCAGAGAAACCTATGGATTAAAACACATGTGCATATGTTCTCTTTCCCAGATATATTTTGGAAAATATGAGTCAGCAGCAGCAGCAGCAGCAGGCAAGAACATATTACATAATCTCTGGGAGCCAAGAAAACCTCGCAGTTTATTAGGAGGGAGGCTTTCTGCAAGCAGCAGCTTTCACCATCATTTTGGGGCCACACATTGGCCTGGGCCCCTTGGTCAGTGGCCTCATTTCCATTATATCCTCTTGTGTGCAATGCAGGGAAGCAGTCCCAGCAGCCTTGGGTTTTGTTATATTTTTAAACCCCCCAGTACTGGTAGAATCTCAGGGCTGTGCTGTTGGTAACGACTTCTCTCTTGTTCTTTAACATGTTCTCCTGCACAGAGTCTGTGATTTTCCTTTTTCGTTCCCCCCACTCCCCACCTCCTGCTGTTTTCTCTCAAATCTCAGCACTGAGAGAAATGGCACATGAGTGCAGCTGGAAATAGCTGCTGCCCCCTCCGCCTCCCCTCTGCTCACGGCCACCCACCTCCTCCACCTACTCCCAAATGGGAGAGTGAAGTCAACAGCCACTTTTAGCCCCGGGCTGCTGCTCCTCGGCTCTCCCCCTCTCCCTCGCCGTGTGTGCCCTGCCCACACAGGATTCAGAAGGGCTTCGTCACCGTTTGAAGGCTCCTGCAGCTGGATGAGCACCTGTCTGCTCCCGTTGGCACGGGGGGATCTGTGCTGGAGCATCAGGGATGAGAGGGATGCGCAGTTTGCTCCGTGCTGGCCGGGCAAGGAGCGGGGGGCAGCAGGAATTATGGACACGCAGAGGAGCACAAACAAAAATCCAAGGAAGTCAGACAGCAGGAATGTCAGGGGTTTGAATCCTGGGCACATCCGTGTGAGCCTTGGCACGGGCAGGGACGGGAGCAGGAGGCACAGAGCCCTGCACGGCGGGTGGCTGCTCTCAGCTCTCCACGGTGCTGCATCTCTGCTCCTCCATCTCTAATGCCAGCCTTAATTCCAGGCTGCTCATGGAATCCCTGTATTCCTGCAGGATGCCTGGGAAGCCTGGGAGGGGAATGGGCGTTAGCAGAGTGAAAGGAAAGGAAGGAAAGGCCTTGTTTGTTTTTAATTTGCCCTATAAAAGCGAAAGGTTTTGAGCCACTTTGATCTCTCAGGGCAGTGCAAACGCTTTTGCAGTGGCTGAGCCAGTGGGTTCCTTTCAAGCAAAGAGAAAGCTCAGTTGTGATTTTCCAATATCAAAGCCTTCCCAAGGAGGCCGAAAATTGCCATGCTGGCTGAGAGCAGGAGTGCAGGCAGCTCCGTGCCCTGGCTGGGACAGTGTCTGAGCCACTGGCTGCAGAGCACATTGAGAGAGGCACATCAATTGGTGGTGACAGAATAACCTGTTTATCCAGAGCACTCTTGTCTTCACCCCCAGTAGCTCTTGAGTTTGTGGTGTTTGGAGACAAGAGTATGTAAATCTTCTGTATTTTAAAACCACAAAAGTCTCTGTTACAGTCAGAAATTCTAATGAGCCTAGGAGAGGGGATGGGCTTTTCTGTCCACCATCCATCAGGTGGTGGACCATATTTTATTGAAAAGCCTGGTTTGAGCTGTGTCTGCCCAGTGTTTGGAGCAACTGAGGAATGATGGGGCCCTCCAAGGGCTGGCGTTTGGGGGAACTGCCCCCCATTCCCTACCTCTTGCAGCCAGGGTGATGCTGCAGGGGCTGTTTCATCTTTCTACGTCTTTGTTTCTCTTTCTGTAAAATGCACAGAAGGAAATTGCCCTTTCCTGTTCAAGGGTTTGGCAAGTGAGGATGAAAAGTGCTGTGTTGGAGGCAGGTGGGATTGGAGCAGATGGGTGAAAAATGCCTCTCACCCTCTGGGGCTTTGCGGGGGCCCCTGGCAGAGCAGAGCTCCCACCCAGGAGCTCCCTGCTTTAATTTAAAGCAACATCTTGAATTCCACCCGAGATCCCAACAGTGATGTCAGCAGGGCTCCACCAAAGATTCATTTGGCCTCAGATATTTTGCATATGCAGCGTCAGAGCTCAGCCTTCTGTTTTTGCAGCTAGAGAAGAGCTCTGCACCTCGTTAGAGCCTTCAATAATAATACACTTGCTCTCTGTTATTAATTCATCTAAATGAAGCTTTTTTGTTTCTCTAAGCCTTTTGTGGTATTTCTGTGCCGTCGAGAAATTAATCTGCATTAAGTAGAAATACCTCAGTAAAACCAGGAGCTTTGGAGTAGCTGTTCAGTCTCTTGTGGCCTAAGCTCTGGGGCAGAACCACTCAGGATATCCACAATTCCCACCCCAAAGCCAGCAAGAAGAGCCAGCAGAGGCTCATGGTGCACAAAGGAATGGCACAAAAGGCACCCAAGGCAGCCCAGCCATGCTCTGGATGCTGGCATGGCCTGGAAGTGCTGTCTCTGACTGAGTGACACGAGCTCACATCTTAATTCCCAAATCTTTCCTCTTTGAGCTTCTGTGTTTGGCCATCCTCTCCCCAAAAGGAGAATTGTTCCCTGGGGCATGTTCCCTCCTGTTCTGTCAGGGCAGGCAGGACATGTCTGTAGTGATTTTCTCAGCTGGTCAGGGAAGACTTCTGATCCTCCTTTGAACAGGTTTCCCACAGCTGGAAGCATCTCCCCATCACTGCAGTGGGTTTTGCTACCCTCTCTGCCTCTCTGTTTCTCCTGCAGAGAGTTTTACCTTTGCAGGGTTCTCCCAGCTCAGGTTGAAATTCCAGTGATAATAACACTTGACATTCTTCATCCTGGCATCTTAAAAATCTTTTCTGAAGTTTTAAAGCCTTTAAAGACTTTGTGCTGTATAAATACTTGAGTACTTCTTCTATTTTTAAATGAAAATGGTGCCTGAAAACCCTCAAAAGTCAAATGAAGATCAAAGGCTTGGGAATACCAGCAGTTCTCTGTGTTATTCACAGCAGCTCGAGACTGAGGTTGTATTGGCTAAGTGCAAAGGGACTGCCGTGCTCATAATGATGCAGTCATGGAATTATGGAATAGTTTGGGTTGGAAGGGACCTTAAAGCTCATCCCATTCCACCCCTACCATGGGCAGGGACACCTCCTACTATCCCAGGTTGCTCCAAGCCCCATCCAGGGGGCATTTCCAGGGATCCAGGGGCAGCCACAGCTTCTCTGGGAATTCCATGCCAGGGCCTGCCCACCCTCACAGGGAAGGATTTAGGATTTCTCCTCAATATCCCCCTAAACCTGCTCTCTCTCATTGGTCTCTAGTTAATCTGTCCCAGCTACTCTGTAGAACTCAGCCTTGGTGCTCAGGAGAGCTGGGCTTGGTGTCTGATATTGCTGCTGCTGGCTGGATGGATGGA
>VYZP01025025.1:6014-35243 GCA_013400635.1 Hypocryptadius cinnamomeus
GCCTGTCACATAAGCAGAGCTCAGGTATACAAAAAGTTTAAAATTATCTGTCTAAGAAATAATTGGAATTAAGAGCAGGATATAAATATGACCCTGTGAGCTTTTGGAAGCCCTCATGGACTGGGAAAGTAGCAATGAATTTCAGGAAACAGCATCACAAAGTGGGGTTGCAGAAAGACAAAAAGAAAATACTGCATTTCAAAGCCACTGACAATCCTTTTTCTTGGCAAGTTAGCTGCAGTAAACTCCAACCAAAAGTGCTTGAATAATAAATGTGAAGAATTGGATGGTACACAGAGTATATCTATAGGGAGGGGGCAGAGATGCAATTACCAATAACTTCTCCCAGACTGTACAGGATGCACAGCGTAGGCAATTCGGGCACTTTGCCACGAGTCTGGGTTTGCACTAAAATTTTGCTAGTAAACCATGACAACCACTGTTTTTATTAGGTTCAGCAATAGAAATGCATCACCTTGCCACACAGCATTACATACAGAACACTTAAAAATCAGGGATGCTGCTGCAGCCTAAGGATGGGGTGAAATAGCTAGAATGAAGAATTGGAGCTACAGTAAAGAAGGCTGTAGCACCCTCAGAGGATTTTTAACACACTGATCAAATTGACTGGGGCAGCAACACTCATTTAGCACCACTCCAAACTTGTGACATCTGCAAGTCCTACACTGGTAACACAATATCAGCACCTCCCTTCTCGTTGGGGTACCTGCACCTCAGCAGAGCAGTGGCCAAGACAGCAGCTGGGGCCAGGCTGAGGGCAAAGAGATCTACACTCCTGCCAGGTTCCCTGCTCACTGCACAGAGCCCCGTGTTCAGAGGCACCAGAGCTGATGGTGCTCCTCTAACTCATTTCCCAGTGCATCATTGAAATAGGGGTGCTGAGAGGCCCTGTCTTGTCAGCCAACATATGGACATCTCTACCTCAGATTCTCCAGGTCTGCTCTCCACCAAGTGCCCAAGGGGAACTCACACAGGTTTATTCAGGCACACTGCTGGATTCTTGAAAGCACTTGAAGATTTTCCAGCCTGCCTAAATTAGGAAACCTGAACCATTTTCACTTTTACTTGTTGGACATATATGGGGTTTTTGATTTCTGTGGTGAAAGCCAGATTCTCAGAAGAAAAATTATTGAGAGTAAGCTGCAGAGTGAGATATTTCTCACCGAACAATGCATGAATTAGAAACTAAAGTAACCAGTCTCACACAAAATACCCAGTAAACCATATCATGATGGTAGTTTAATTAAGATAAGATTAATTAGGAGCTAGTTGACTACCATACAGGAATAGAGCCTTTTCAGTTGGCATGTGCTGATTAGGACAAAATTCACCAATTAAATGACTGTTCTAATTAGAAGCTGAAAAAAGTTAGCCACCGCAAGCAAACTAATGACCAGGCAACATGCCATTTTGGAGAAAAGTAATCAAAGATAACCCAGTGATTTTTGTAAGTAATACTGAATTATCAAAAGTTTCTGCCAAGCCAAAATCAACGGATCACCTGGGGAAAAAAAAGTAATATTTTTCCCACTCACTCTTTTCCAAAACAACTGGTAATTCTTTCAAAGTATTAAAGCCAACCTAACCTTGTGGCAGGGGATAGCTAAATACTCTCCAGCTCCATTTCTGAATATGATAGTGCTTCCCAAGGGAAGGAGATAGACACTGTCAATCTGTACTTCTGCACTTCCCTAGACAGAGACGTGCCAGATCTAACAGCTTGCTATCAAAAAAGCTGAATCCCAGTGCACTCTTTTCGCACCTCTTCTGCTCCTAATTGCCAGCTTCTGCTGTTTCTCTTTACAAGGCCCAGTGCTCACTTGACCTCACCCTAAGCTGGTTCCATTCATTATTTTTGGAGGAAACTAGCAGAATGAGGCAAAAGAAAATTAACACTTTTCTTCCATGCCAGGTGGTTGAAATGTCTCTCCATAAGGTCTGATGAGGGTTATAATAGAAAAAGCAGGATTGTATGGTAGGGTTAGGGGAAGAGGGTCAGAAAAATGAGAAAAATGGGATTTCCCCTTTCAAAGGGGAACAGCTGTAGGACCTACAGCTGTAGGACCAGATGTCATCAGGTCTCTAGGAACACATTCAGTGTCTCTGCAGCCAATAGCTCTGCTCCTGCAGCAGTCACTGGCTTCAAGTATTCTGAATGACCAGGGAACTGCTATCTACCTTGAACTGCTGGCAGAAGTTCAAGTGTCAGCAATTCCAGAGCAGAGGACGAAGAACAGATATCTGAAACAGGTGCTGCAGACAGCTCTTCTCCCCAGTCCTGGTAGGGGGAGGGGGAATCTCTTTTAATTCAGGTGGTCATGCACATGTGTGACAAAAGAGGCTGCTGTTTTAGTTTGGGAAATATGCTGTATATGGTGCACTCGAGCACACATGGCTCTAAGGGATGCAAAGGCAGCTCTGGCACTCTGCACTCTCAGTACAACCACTTATTTCATGACTTGCTTAAAACAAGCAATTCGCAGCCAAGCTGTGCACAGTGATAAAGCCTCATAAAAACAGCTCAAAGCACAGCATTTGGTGACTTTATGGGGCCAGGGAAGACTTATGAGGCAAGCCCAGGGTTTATGCCACAAAAGCACTCAAAGGATAGACCTTCAGAAGAACCTGCCATGGAGAGGAGTAAGTTGTGCCATCTAGTTGTCTGCAGGTAGTGAAGCAAATGGCACTGACTCCAGTTATTTATAAAGACCCTGACACTCTTTATCAGGATGCCAGTAACTTTCATTTATTTGTGTGCACCCACAGGCTTAGAGATGTTCAGGGTGGGGTGTTCCTAATCAGCTTCTTGCCAAATAAAATCAGCACTGAAATACCTGAGTGCACTGCATACATATGCCTATTTCAGGTGTTCACTTAGATTACAAAAGAACCCATTTTATCATTTTGGATTAGGAAAAGAACAGATACTCAAAAGATAACTGCACTGCTTTTTGTTTCACAGTTTAATTTGGAATGTTCAATTAAGAAGTTACTGCTTTGCTATGTAGTACAAACACTATTAAACATAAATACTCTATCAGAGACAGTACACAATTTCCATTGAACAGCAGTATTCCTACTGAATAGCCCATTAAGTAACAGTATTTAGATTACAATTAACTGGTTAAGGGTATGGGTAAATTTTTAAAGTGTCATTACGAATATGGTTTCTAACCAGAAGGAAAATTTCACTTGTTCATCTGGAAGCCAAACTCCAAATAAACCAAACTACATGGTTTTTAGGGAAAGACATCCAAGAATAACTTCCCATAATGAAGACACGATATAAGTAAGGGCTGCCACAGCACAAAGTTTCCAAGAACGCCTTACATTCAACATTAAATAAGGCCAGATGCATTCTGAAATTAAAGGTCCTTTTCTTCCAGGACAGATTAATAAATTTAATATTCCATACTTCTCTTAATTGGGATGTGCATAGTTAGAATAGCACCTTTTTAGGATACATTCCAGAGAACATTTTTGGCTCAATGGTAGTGAATGATCATGACAACTGTTTAGCTGGGATAGTATTAGCAAAAATTTCCCTTAATGGGATACATGCAGATTGTGTCAGGGGGTTAAGTGGTGTTTAACTAAGTGTGAAATTCCAAGTCCATGTCCCTTAATAAAAAAATTGTAGAATAATAATTAACAGAAGAAGCTGAAATGAACAGTAATGAATAAAATCTGACACCTTGTGTTTATAGACAGCACTAGAGTAACAGGTATACACACAAAAAATGTACTTCAGATAAACAACTTTTTTTTTTTTCTTTCCTGAATAGATTGCTATTTTTTAACTGTTTTCATTAATTGAAGTAACTGAGAGACAGTTTTGCAAAATAACTTTATCTGAGGCTAAAATGGAGCAGTTCTTTCTGGGGGTTAGCTTGCCTGCATGGGAATGCCTTTACCTGGACAAAGCGACCACATGATGAGCTGCTGGTCTTTGGCTGGATGGGCATAACATAGAAGTGCATTTGCAATGAGAAAAGCTGATGAATGAATTTCATTATCTGATCATGCTCTCCAATATTGGCTTAAGATTTAGAGTTCAGTGAATGCTCATCAGTAAACCCATTAGCCAAGAACCCTCATGATAAGAAATGAGCAAAGCTGCACTGTCAGGCAGGAGGCATTGTATTTTACACTTCAGTGACAGGCATTTTACAGAAAACTCTTTCTAAAATTAACTCAAAGGACGTTGCTACCTTGTGACTGAGGTAATGGTTAGGCTCCACACCAGGGAGAGCACATCTTCCTGCTCTCCTCAGCCCCTGCAGCCAGGCACACACAGGAGGAAGAACAAAGCTATTTCCAGTGTCATCCCACCTGACCACCCTCAGTTTAAGCCACTCCTGAGGATGCCTCTAAACAAGGACATACACTGGATGGGGAGCAAGTTGGAAACAAACTGTGAGTCCTTTAGCTGTGTTAGTGAATCAAGATCCTGCCTCAAGAACAGGACTCACAGAGAAACCGCAACTGAGCCCTTCCTCCCAGCTAACATAATTTTTATATGACTTGGCATCTTTCAGATTTCTTTTATGTCTGCTTCAAATCAGGACAGCTTAATGAGGGATGACAAACAGTTGATAGATGTCCTCATTAACAAAAATTTAGTACCCTATTTCTACTGCAATATGTCTTGATTTGTTATTTTGGAAAAAGCTGGCATTTAAGATTTAAAAGATTTTAAAGCTGGCTGCTGAGTTGAACACTCTGAAGTTTCACCACCAAACCGTCCAAATTAATATTATTGGGCTGTGCAAGGGGATAGCTTACAAAGTCTATGGTTCAAATACTTTTCAGCTGAAGTAAGCTGTTCAGCCTAACTGCTCACATCCAATTTAGAAGTGCTTCCATGTGATACAAGTAGTGGCATAGTATAATACAGCACCCATTTACACAGGTAAAACCACACTTTTGGAGACTCAATTGCACATCTGCAAGGGTTCTGTGATGGTGTGCCCCTCCACTGCACAATCTCACCATTATTTCCCATAGCCCTGCTGCAGGTGCAGCCACCATGGGGTAGCTCCAGGGGCAGTCGTGCTGGGCACACGTGGTTGTGATGGCTGCATCCAGCTCACAGTGCTTTCATGGGGGACAGGTAAAAACACATAGCCAATGGCTAATTGGAGCAATGAGCCCACCTAACCACAGTGCCGGTCAATGTCTGACTCAAGCCAAATTTGAAAGAAATTGACTTCTGCAACTGGTATGCAAAAAGAACTGACTCAATCATCTCACTGCATAAAGAGTGGGCAGTCCAGGGAGAGTCCACTAAGCTCTCCTGCATGCCATGATCTCCCCTTGGGTACGGGCAGCTCTCAAGATTATACATTGAGCTTGAGTTCTTACCATGTCAGATACTTGGTAAGTCAATTTGAAATAATTGTGCTGAAACTTTGGAATCTTAGTTAAGTGATAAAAATTATTGATTGTGCACATCTAGTTCTTTAGATATAAATCATTAACCAAGTCTGAGACTTAGTCTGGATCCAGCCTCACCTAAACTTCCCTCTGAGGACAAGTTTAAACCCAAGGGGGTCCTTCTGAACCTCATATTTCATTGGGAAGGTCCCTCTTACAGTTTTATCTGACCCTGTCCTCTATGCAGTAAACAAACAAGTTTTTCCATTTAATCTAATTAAACCACTGCCATATGTACTATCAAACTTTGTTAAATCATTGTTTTGTATCAAAAGAAGTATCTTTACTTCCCTTGTATGAGTGAAGTGTGCCACTCCATCCATGAACAGCTTTTCACTAGTGTAACTACAATGTTCAAGGACAAACACCTTGGCATATCACAGGGACTCGTAGCAGGGGCTAAATTGTAGTCAGACATCTGTCATGAGATATTGCTTCTTCGGAATTGAATGAATAAACATGTCTATACAAGATCAGCACTTGGACAAATTACCTTTTAAACAAACACCAACACAAATGTATGTACATTGTTTTGTTATATTTTGGTGGTTATTTTTTTTTTTTAGTTTCATAAGCCTCCTTTGACAAAGGAGAATTTCTGGTTAAAAGTAAATAGAGATTGCTAGTGCTACTGAACAACACAAAAAGTTTTTTTTTCCTTTAAGGTTTTCCTGAATGAATCTTGAAAGCAAGTTTTCTATATGCCTTAGTTCTCATCATAAGCATACTACATTTCAGTTATTTTTTGATAGGGAATACAGGGGTATTTGCTCGGATGGGTCCAAAAATGTATAGCCTTTATTATGAAATTCATTCTCATGGATGAGTTGGCAGGCTCATATCAATGCAAATAAAATGTTGGCTACTGTGCATCATTCCTATTTTTTATCCTTAAATGGATAAAAATAGGTAGATGAGGTAAAACTCTTTCATTTCAAATCCATCAAAGCCTAATCATTTTCTATGGACTTTCTCATTCTATCAAAATATAATGAAATTATACACAATGATAAATGGTACATAAACTATAAAATATATCAAATTATAATAATGCATAATTGAATAAATTTTATCATTATATATCACCAATACTACACTGCCTCAAGATAAAAAAGCAATGCAATATTACTGCTTTCATTCATTTGCTTTTTCCTACTTTTTGTTAAGAAAGAAGTTGTTTCCTTTATGCATTTCATTCTGGTTCAGAACTTGAGAAATGATGCTTGATTTGTCTGATTGTCTCTTCAAACTGTACATCAGTGGAGTTATTTCTGATTTACAAGCAGGGAACCAAGATACAAGCTGAAAAGGTCTATCTATGGAACTACTCCTCACACAGCAGGAGATCTGGATGTGGCCCACTCATCACTGGGCATTACTTGTCCCTCTGTGCTCTGGAGAGCACAGAGTGGAACAGTGGATCTGTGTTTGTGACAGCCCTAGATGCAAAGATATTGAGATGTAGTGGGCAGCTGCAAAGACTAAAACTAACAGCTCTGGAGTTTGAAGCTCCTGGTCTTAGCTAGGATAGCAGATATCACAAAAGTAGGAGTTGATTCAGGGATGAAATGCATTTACTGTGCAAAAAATATGAATTATGTCTGTGGAAAGTAATGTGGATAATAGAACATTATTGTGTTCGAAAATAATTCTCTGCAAACAAACTTCTGAATCTGTGTAAATCCAATTGCTCCTCCTCCTTGGTCTAACAGAGATAAGAAAATTTCTTGAAATTATTGTATGCAGAGCAACTTCTAGTGCATGTGAATACTGTCATACTGCTAAAGTCACACACATTTGTCCACCAAACTAAATAAAACATCACACCAACAATCAGCTATGGCATGACCGTACATTGCCACATTACTCTTGTAAGTGCAAAACTGCAGCAGTCAGTCCATCTGATTTTAAACCATATCTTACAAGAGCAAGACTTTGTAAACCTCCTATAGGATTATTACACTCAGCCACAATCAAACTATGGATAACCCTGTGGATTATTCAGGCATACAGTCTATGATATTTCTTATGACATTTCCGTTGTAATGAGCTTCTCTAATCAAGTAAACAAGACACATTGTCTCTGCTTAGACATTTCTGAGGAGTATCTTCATCATTTTCTGGATTGCATGAGGAAAAAACCCATAAAATCACAAGGCGACAAGAATGATGGAAAGGCATGCACATCACAGCTGTGCAAACTCCAAAGCCTCGTAATCCACAAGGGTTCTCCTCCACTCTGGTAATCTTTGTGATGTGTTGGCTGAGTTGCTCAATCCTTGGATAAGCCAGCCCCGAGACTGCGCCTGTGGAGGCAGGAGCTGCTGGGGCGGCAGGGAGGGGATTGGTCCCGCAGCCGACTTGTAAAGTCTGATTAAGCGATCTGCCACTGGTGAAGTCCTTCAGTGACCTGCCAGCTATTTCTGTGTCTAAGGCATTTGTGAAACAGCCCCAGCATGTGATGCCCTTGCTGACGCATACACACACCAACTGGGCAAGGTGGCCAGTGGCTTTTATCTTACAGCTAGGAAAAAAGCCTACGCACACCTATTTCCTCTCGTTTGCTTCTAATCCAAGGATTGAGAATGTCGTGTTAGAAGGGAATGGGAGCTTCATAAACAATAAAAGCAATAACAGAAACAAAAAAAATCAAACAGAAAAAAAAAAGAAGAAAAAATCAAAGAGATTTGAAACTAATTTTCAAATCCTTTGATTAATTTGAAATCTTTTCCTTCCCAAAGCAAAATTCTCAGCCTATTTAAGAGAACCAAACTAGCTTCTAGCATTACACTTAAACTTTCTGCTTTTTGTCTGCTTTCTGTATACATTTATTGGAACCAAACTGACAAATAGAAGAACCTATAGAATGCTAAGATGTTGATACTTCCATGACAAAGATGTTCTAGGATACAGAGGTCAAAAAACTCAGTTACTGACAACTTGTACTGGTACCACACCACAAATCTGTCCTTTTATTCTCTTGCACAATGTGATTCTCTTGCACTGCAGACGATTCAATAGCCTGCACTGCTTCATCTTCTCTTTGCAAAGTCTTTATCTATTTTGGTTTTGGAGTGGGGGTTCTGTTAGATGCATTTAAACCAGGATAACACATCCAGAGTTAATTGTTTAATGAAGATTCCCACACTTGAAAGTACTGACACAAATTTTTCTTTTGTAGAAAAGGAGAATGAATGCATTTCTTACATGTTTTTAATTATATAACACACTATAGTGATTCACACACACAAAAAAGAAGGTTCTTTGTATATCTGAGTAAGTCACTAGAACCCTCCCAGCAAAGATAAGCTGATTTTTGTTATTCAGAGTCTTCTTGTGCCTGGTACCTGTCTCTGAGCCTTACCCAATTCAGCAATACTTGTGTTTCCCAGTGCTAGTGGGACAGTGACACCAGAAGTACATGTTGACCACAATATACTGATATTATGAATGATGACCTTCCAGTTCTGGGTGCTCTGTTAGACAGTGGCTACAGCCATAAAACACCACCTTCCAAGAAAGCTGCCCCGAAAAGGTAATTATTGCTCCTGCAAATTTCTGTACACCACCAGAATGGCAGAGCGACATGATAAAAAACAGTGCTACTCACAGTGTCACTCAAACACCTGATCAACATGGTAATCTGTGGCACAATCCAATCAATTTTTCATAGCACACCATGAATAATTAATTAGATACACAGATTCCTTTAACACATAAGTGATTTGCACTCCTATTTTTCTGCACACCAATTGAAATTGTGCTCAAGGCAATGAATAACTATTATATCTTCTGGTACCTACTGTAAGGCTCACAAACATCCCCAGCTTAAGTTTTAGGTAGTTATTAATTCTAAAGGCTCCTACAATAGTTTGGTGTCCATTAATATCCATTTCATGCCAAGTACTTCTGCACTACGGAGGACAGGTCTGAGGGTAGATCACTCAGAAAGAATGGTTAAAAAATGAAGGAAGAGTTAATTGCCAGGCTGTAAAACACTGAAATTGGTATGTCTAGCAAATGACTTTAAAAACTGATCATTTGTGTTCTTTTTCCTACCCAATGTCACAACTTTGTATTCACTACCTGTACAAGAAAATATCCATAATCTAAATTTTGGATATAGTTTCCAACACACTGTTTATGGACTTCATTCCAGAATACTTTCAATCACACTGTGAATAGTGGCACAGCCAAGTCAATCTGTTTGATCTAGAAAGAAACTGTATGACTTGATTATGCCCATATTTTTCCTTGTAAATGGGTTCCAGGTCTATGAGACCACAAGCAACTGGAGGAGCTGGAGCTGGGGAAGAATTATGTTAATCCATTTCACATTATATTAGCCCTCTGAGGAGCAAGCACCTAGCTGTATAGGCTTCTCTATAGATAGAGATGATAATTCCAAAGGGCATTTCCTCCCTATTTCAGAAAAAATATCCTTTACAGTGGACCTCTAACTATGAGGCAACAAATACTTTTACTCAGTGCTTCACAAAGGAGACAGATACCAGAGTCTCAGGACTTCTGCTTCATTCTGCCTTGTTTTTTTTTTTTTTTTTTGAAAATAACTTCCATTTCCAGGATCGTTAAGAAGCACAAACAAGTCAGTATCAGTGTTCTGCATGAAGAAAAACATTTTCTACAGGAAAATGCAATTAAACCCCACTTTTCCCATATTTTCAGTGTAACTGTGCTAATGCAGAAAGAGCATTGTAGGTTTCCTTACAGATCAGGGATCAGTGGATGTTTGAACAGAGGGCTGTCTCTGAGACAAGATCACAGACATCCTCTCAGCATTTCATTTGCCCTAATGGGAACAATTGAGAGTCCTTAAAATATGTAATGGTAAAGGCAGTCTAGTTTGTCAGAAGTGCCAGCTTTAGACAGACCCTCCCATCTTACACATGGAGAGCACCTGCATCTGAGGCTGAACACTACAGCAGACTCCTTTAAGGCACAGAGCCTGTCAACTGGGATTAAACTGGATTACACTGGTTGAAGCAAGCGTTACCTGAGAAATAACTCCTTATGCTACTTAGATTAGATCAACTGATTGTACAGTAATAGAAGTAATTTTACAAGGAAAAATAAATCTGTATTTAGAGGATGAAGCAACCTTTAGAAAGATGGAGTATGCTATAATGAAAAGAAAGTCTTGTGCAGGCTTTATTATTTTATCAGGTAGATTAATAAAAGGAATGAAGGGAGCATGGCATATGCTATTTGAATTTTAGTGATGCATTTCGGAGTCTCTCAAAACAAATCTTAATTTTCTAGTTAATACAAATTACCATGGATATAAACAATATTATGAGGATTGAAAACTGGCTGAAACAAGAGGTGATGATGAATGACAATGTAGTAGTGAGAATGTGTCTACCAAGGATCACAGGAATCAAAGCAAGGCATGGTTATTGCTAAGTACCTCCATTAGGGGAAGGAAATACTTGTAGTAATGAAATTTCCACATAATGTAAAACAGAGATGAGTTGAGTAGCCAAGTGCTGATAATAAAGTAACACAAAGGAGTCTATAACAATTAGGAACATGAACAGACTGATGGCGAATTATGATTTGCTCAGGGAAAATACAGAGCCATTCAGGAGCAGGTGCCATAGGTGGCAGCTCAGACATTATTTCACAAAGCAAAATTGCAGTAAAACTGTGTTTAAGGGCACATAGCACTCACAGTAGGGGAAAGGGAGGTGGCCTGGTGCTCCCTGTGGTGTTCCCTTTATGTAACTACCTCACATGGCTGTCCCAGCAAGGTGGCACTGAGCTTTGCTCACTGTCAGAAACACTCAGTGCAACAGAGGGGCGTTTGAAGAGAAGGGTGGAAAGTGCTGACTCACGAGGAAAGACCAGAGGAGTTAAACATGTAGCTGGCTAAAAGCAGGCTGAGTGGGGAACTCTGTAGTACTTTATAAATATATGACTCCGGAGATGAATTTTCTCAGAGTGACACTAGAAATCACGGCATGCAGCTAAGAAAGGTAATTTAGAGTAGGAGCCAGATAAAATTTCCTGACAAATAACAACATTAGCCTTGGCAAACCCAAAGGGAAGATGAAGATATGAAAACTCAGCCAATATATGGGAGATCATGTAATCAGATTTTCTGGGCCTGAGGGGAATGTGAATTCGCAATAGGAACCACATCAAGTGGAATGCAGAAATGCTTAATATTTGACTCTGACCCTGAAGAGGTCAAAGCTACAGTGATAGCCTTTATCCTATGGGGCTGTGCAGACACTGAGTTTGAGGATTCCCTTTCCCAGATGGGCCACGCTGGACCTGGACCTCTCCTACAGCACAGGAGCCCTGAGGACAGTCCTGCAGCCAAGCCTTATACAGAGGTGCATCATTCCCTC
The DNA here is from genome assembly GCA_013400635.1 of Hypocryptadius cinnamomeus. NCBI lineage: Eukaryota > Metazoa > Chordata > Aves > Passeriformes > Zosteropidae > Hypocryptadius > Hypocryptadius cinnamomeus. Next base: position 17,846 of record VYZP01025025.1, read on the forward strand.
TGCCTTGCTCTATTTAATGATGAATTCCTAGTGTGGAGACAGTTCTGCAATGCTCAAACAAATTGAAAAGGATAAAACTTTAGACACTTGCTGTTATTTCTTAACTGAAAAGCCTGGCGGACACTTGTGACAGTTTCTGCTGTCAGGAGATAAACCAGGAGCACAAAATCCTTCTGCCACTCCTTGGCCTTACAGGGGGCAGACACACAAGGTGGGAAAGCCCTCTGCTATGGTAGATGCAAAACCAGGGGATTACACCTTCCTGGAGGATAAAGTGGCATTTTGCTCCATTTGTCATGCTAATATTCCATGCTGCAGCATGGAAACTGTTCTCTAAATAGGTTTCTAATTTCTGTACAGATTAAATGTAACCAAGCTACTTTACTTGCTGATAATTTATCTAATACCTCTTAGCTGTGCAGTCACATTCACCACAATGAGTTAGACGAGGAGATATCAGGTGTCCTGTGGAAATTCAGAGAATTACTAATAAAAGAGCAGCCTGCTTGGATTAAACATACATTAGTACTGTACTTTCAAGCTGGCACCTCTAAATCCTCATTCTCCTGATGTCACTGCTACATCCTGCCCTGCCTGTCAGCATCCATCTCATGCTTGTTAAACTCTTGTGCCACATACTATCTTAGCTAAGCCAACTTAAGGAAAAAGGGCCGAGATATGTTGTAAAGGATCAGGGTTCATGTCACCGTGACGGAAGGAAAGTCTAGACAAGCCTTTTCAAGGAGCTAGCTGAAGTGTCTCCTAAAGTTCAGCAACCATGAACACCAGGAAAATTTCCAGCAGGAAAAACCCAGAGAAATAAAGACTTGTATGACATATTCAACTGATCCATGATCTTGTATGACTGAAGTTCTTACTCTCTGGGCAGCAGTGAACCCTTTAGGATCACAGATGAGAACAGCATATGCTTTGAAATTCTCCCAGGACTTTCTTACAAGGATTTCTACAAGGAAGAATGATCTTGAGTTTAAGTTTAAAAATTGCAAAAATTAAAAAAAAAAAGTATTGACTAGTTTTTTTATACTGGGTATATCTACATAAATAAGAAGTAGAAATAGTTCTACTTCAAAGCCCTTACTGTGAACTGACATAATTGCAACTGGGCTCAGAAAAAAAGTTGCAAATAATTCAGGAAATTAAAGGTGTGTGAGAGTTTCCATGTTATTTTGTACAGAAAATATGAAGCATCCCCAAGAGGAGAGTACATATCTCAGTATCTCAAATATATGTTTTTCATGTCCCTGCCATTGAAAAATATAAACAGAAGAAGAAAACTCAAACTGTCAGATACTTCTGCTTTGCTCTGCAGAATGGATGCATCAAAAGTGCTCAAAGGAGGTTGAGAGACCACTGAAACACTTGGCCAAACCCTTCCCGCCCCAGATCTTGTTGGTGGAAACCTCCACAGCTAGTACAGAGGAGAGAAACAGCAGGTAGCACTAAAAGCCCAGGAGCATCTTATGTAAGTCACTAAAGGACTTAAAAGGAGGAGACAGGAAATTATACTTTTTTGTTTGGTTTCTTTTTGCTTGAGTTTCTTTTTGTTAAAAGCATGAATATTGTTACTTGTTTGTCCTCTGAATTCTCCTTACTCCCCTACTTCATCTATGATGAAAAGGTTCTGTTTAGTCTGTATGCTACTTCTTGCAAGAAATGATTGGCATTAACTTAATTAATGAGAAGTAGCTAGAGATGCTTCTAAGTCCCCTTTCTGTGCAGGGCAAGGCAGATATAGGTAAAAAGATGTGAGGTATTATTATCTATCACTTATAAACAGCTGCCCACATTGTCTTTTAATTCTGTTTTAGTCTGTTTCATCCTATTTTTCAGCCTTTCAGAAAATGAGCAAAGACATTATCTTAGAAAGCATTTCTTCTTGTTTATTAGGAAACAGTGATTATTCAAGGTAAAGATGGTGCTATCAGTGACTTAAAGAAAAGTTAGTATTGCTGCCCAAAGCCTGCCCCTAGAGTAATGCCCAAAAGCTATGGTGGTCTGTTCACTGATCACTGATTGTTGTAAGCCTGTCTGTTTAGGGAATGATAAAATAAGTATTAGAGGGTCAGACTCTATGTGGCTGGTAGCTAGCACATGCTATGAACACACACTTGCTAGTAAAGACTGGTAGTTCATTCATTTTGAATTAAACTGTAAATCAAGAAACTATGAATGTGTGGGAGGAGTGGATTAAAAATTTAACAAAAAAAGCTTTTGGTTTCTTAATTCCATGATCTGTCATACCTCTCCATCTGTGCAAAATGAGTGGGTGTTGCAGAAAAAAACCTGAAAGGGTGGGATGTTAAAATGGTTTACACTGAGGTTCCTGTGCAGTGTGGCTGACTTCCGTGCTTCCCAAACAGCACCGTTCCAGAACACCTCTGCTTTTCTACAGAATCAAGCCAGACATATTTATCACCAGTCAGACAAAAGCAGTTTAAATAGCTGGACTGAAAATGGAAATAAAGACCTTATCATGCTTGAACAATGCCATTTACTTTAAAGGGAGGTTTTCTACATGATGAGCTCAAACATTAACAGAAAGGGACACCAGATACATTCTGCCAGTTTGCATTGAGACAATCTTAGGCAAAACAAAATCTACCCTTGGAGAACCAACAAGAGAGATTACACAACACACGTCTGAAAGAAAAATGACAAATGATTCCAAGATTTTACTGCAATTTTACTCCAGAAATTGAGCTCGCTATTCCTAAGCTCCAAGTATTGATTCCTCCACGTTTTAAAACATCATGAAAGGGAGGCTGGTAATGGGAATGGTAATGGTGCTTCTAAGAGCACTTAGAAGTGCTCTCTGACAATGAAGTACAGTGCCCAGAAACTGAAATAGTTAGCTGAAAAGTTAATATATTTTACAGTGAAAGGAATAGTTTTAAGTGCAAACTCCTGAAATAGCATCACGTAATTCATGTATCTCCCTAAGTTGCTGGATGGGTTACTTATTTTAAACTGTCTGTATATTCAAGCACAGAGTCACTCATCTGAAAATGTGAAGTAGTTCATCCCTAACTATAGCTAGTCTCTGTGCAGGGAAAGACCACAGGAAAGCTCCTCTCAGCTTTGAACACAGCATGCTTTGATACAAAGGGACTCTCAGCAATACAGCTGGCTAGAGCAACAAAAGCAGTACCAACAGAGTCTGGACTGCAACAGGTTCCCATCTGCAGCTCTACTTCTGTCATGAACAACCTCCATGTCCTGAACAGCAGCCCATCTGAATGAAAAAAGAGGGGAATAAAAATCACTGGAGAATTGCAAGAGCGCAAAGCCAAACCAAACTGGCACATAAATTCTCCTTTCTACACAGGGATCAAGGTAGGGAAGATTGGTTGAAGCGTCTTCTTTCACTTCAGAACACGTGTATATCCCTTTCAATGAAGAGAGGTACTATTAATCATGATCTCCCACTCTCTCCTAGGTCAGATAATTCAAAATTCCCATCTGGCTGGTGTTTTGGAAGTTTCATTACAGGTCTTTCATATTTCTGGTGTCTCATTATCTCTGGAGGAGTTTCTTACACTATTGACAGCTTGTCCCTGACTGTGAGACTACTCACAACATCAAGGAGGGAGGAAAATATAATAAAAACCCACACAGCAGAAGCAAATGATGATAACTGGAAGAAGCCTACACTGAGAATGGGAAAAGAAAGAATCATTTGAGATGTGGGCTGTGTGTGGGAAAGTCTCCTCCCCGGGAGCGTAACTGGCTGGCCAGAAAGTGGGGAGCTGCAAGAGGATACCTCCAAGACAAACACAGGAATATTCAAACCGGAGAAACCTTTCATCAAAAGGGAAAACCAACCATAAACATAGATGGTAATTCCATCCCTTCTCCTCCTTTTTCTCCACCCTCAATGTTGAAAATTCTGTCTTAACCTCACAGATACATTTGCCTCTCCTGTGAGCTGAATCTGAAGCCTCCTGAAGCCAGTGATTTCAAAGAGCTTTACTAGGCTGAGTGGAGTCTTGGATTTGATGGCTTTGTTTCATGGGAAAATCCTTTCCAACCTCATGAGCTATCAGAAAAGAAAGAAGAAAGAAGCCTAAGAGCTCACTATCCTTTCTTCCTGCCATCTGACAGAGTGAGCAAACAAGAGGTCCCTTTAGTCCTGACTGTACAGACCATGATCTGTGGGGACAAACTCAAACTGGCTTTTACTGAATAGCACAAAAATTCTCCAAGGGTGCAAAGCACAGAAACACAGAATGGCTGAGGTGGGAACTGAAGATTATCTGGTGCAACCCACCTGCTCAAGCAGGGCCAGTTGTCCAGGAGCATGTCCAGATGGATTTTGAGTACCCCCAAAGATGGAGACTCCACAAGCTCCCCGGGCAAACTGTGCCAGCCCGTGGTCACCTGCACAGTGAAAAAGTGTTTCCTGCATTTCAGTGTGTGCCCATTACCTCTGGTCCTGGAACTGTGCACAAAATCCATTCAAGAACCTTGAAGAAAGTTGAGTACTGAGAATTTGAGCACTGACATGCTTGTTCCTTATCTGGTTAATTTAAAGATAGCCTGAGTTTGCATTTAACCCATTTTAGTTCTACACAAATCTAAGGACCAAAAGGTAATCTATGGGATTTTGCTTCCCTTAAAGCAGTAAATTAGGTTAAAAATATGCTTTTCTGGTCATTGTTGTACTTTAATGCAGTATTGCAGGTAAGTGCCGTCCAAAGATCCCTTTCAGCTGCAGTTGTGTGGCAGTCAGACAGGCATAGGCAAAAAATATGATACAATAACATTACCTATAAGAAGACTCCTAATACTTTCATATAGCATATCTCTGAGGCAATAGCTTCTCCAACTACATCTTTGACCATGACAATAACACCTTTAAAAGCAAAATTTTTGCATTTATACTTCATTCATTAATTTGTTTTCCATTATGTTAGCAGTTTTAGGCTTGCTGCATCTTGTTATTCTAATATTCTAAATAGGATCAGGCAGGGAATATTTTAATTAAAAATATTATTTAAATATTAAAAAATATTATTGCAATAAACTGGAGCTTGTTATTGGAAGAAAATGGGGAGAAGGAAAAGCAGGTTACTACTATTTAATTCAATGGCACTAATCAGTTTTTTTTTACTGTGGGTTTTCTACAAACATCTTAGTGTGTAAAAGTATTTTTTTGTCATGCAAATCATTCTGAGCTAATATTATACAAATTTATTCTTGAAAGACTTCAATTGCTTTTCGGAACAATAATAAGCTTTAAGTGGTTTGTATCTGAAATGGTTTTTCCAAGCTTGGAAATCACTGAAAGGAGAAACAATGGATAGAAAAAGTTCAGTTCAACAAGATCACAATGTAAACAAAACAGGTCTAATTCTCACCACTTTCTGCCACTACGGCAGCATTAAGGATTTCTGTCTATCTGTTCCCAGGCCCTGTGGGGCTGCCTTGTCAGAGGGATGTCAGGTAAAACTATCTCAATGTAAATGCAAATCTCTTTCTCTGTGTTTGTAAATTCCTAGTAAGATGCATCTAGTGAAATGGAAAGAAGAAAATGGATATCCCAGGGTAGCACTTCTTAACGCTCCTTTTCCAAAGAAGAAAATGGACATAGAATTGGTAGAAGTAGGACATGTCAGGTTGAATGACAGGAGGAGGGAATCACTTCTCAAACGAATCAGCACCTGGAATGGCTATGGGGTCCCTCCATGGCCCCACAGGTCTAAGAGAGTGCAACTTTTCAGTCCAGAGGAGTTGTTAGGTCAGCAGGAGCAAGGGCAGGGAGACTTGCCTTTCTCCAAGCATTAAGTTTCTCAGGTATGTGTCAGTCTTGTGCACTGTGAAAGATGAGCCACCACTGGAACCTGAGCTGTAAGGTTTACAATAAGCAAGCAAACTCAGGACCTTTAGGTTAGTCCTGTATTATCATCACATCAACGTGGCAAACAAGAAAGCAAGCAATTATCTCAGCCCACCAACGGTTGCTTCAGTCTGTAGACAAGGAAATGTGAGGTTAACACTGGAAAGAAAACCAAGTTCCCAACCTCTCAAACTTCTTCTAAAATGACTAACCACAGAAAAATTACTTAAAGAAACTCAGCGGATATCAGATAATATTTGTTTCAGTTCTCTCTGTGTACACTTCCCATTATTCCCAAATGAAACCTCAAATGATGCCCCTCAGATCCTTAGAAGTTATACACTGTTCCACTTCCTCTCCCCTACGACCTTTCCTTTGCTCAGTGTTACTCAGAAGAAGCCTGGAACCCACTGGGGTAAGAACTGTCCAGAAGCTAATGGCTCTAGTTCCATGGTCGAGCCTATTTCAGTAGAAAATGAAACCTATCTAAAGGAGCAGACAAGCTCCACTCAGAATATGGGATGCAAGACACATACCAGAACTTAAACACAACTAGTATTATCAGTATCATATTTTCTGCCCATATCTGCATACAGAACAGACGTTTTTTTTTCCAGTTCATTACATCAACTTGCAAGTCAATCATAAGCCCTTACAGAAAATGTAAAATGGATTTAAAAGAAAACAATGTCATGGTTTAAAGAAAATGGATTAGCCTTCTGACTTTGTGCATTTGGGCCATGCATTTAAGTTTCTTCCATCAAACATGGCAGCTAGAATATCACTTAAAATTACAGCAGAGGTTCCAACTTGTTATCAGCTTTGTATCGCTTGTTTCTGAGCTTTTCACATTGAATATAGTAAGGTTTTCAAACAACTGGGAAGATGCGGCAACTTTGCGTGGAGCACAACTTCTGGATTACCCTGAACTCCCCTTATGAGTCTCCAGATTCTTTGGTTCATTCCTTGAAAGTGCAATACGAAGGAGCTCCCTGGATATGTGTGTGGGTTACAGATGCACTCTGAAAAGTGGTTTTGTTGTGGGAAGCAGTTCAGTGCCCAGATAAAACTAGTGCTTCCATAACTGCAAAGCAGGCAGGCAAGCACAGTCTGCCACTCCAGCTTAACACTACACAATACAATTCACCTATTTCAAAAGCATCACCTCAGCAAACAGTGACAATCATTCAAAGGTAAAGTTAAATGGATTTAAATAAAAAGCTTGGACACTTCACATAGAGCAGTTCTTCAGGGTCAGGTTCAATGGAGCTTTGAGCAACATGGTCTAGTGAAAGGTATTCCTGCTGATGGCATGGGCGGGTAGAATTAGATGATCCCTTCCAACCCAAACCATTCTATGATTCTATGATTCTGTGATTCTATGAAATATTAGCTGAGAGCATGTGCAGGATTAAAAGCTCAAATATGAGAAATTTACGTGTAATTTTATGTAATGGATGCAATTTCATATACAGTAATAATAGCTGAATTATCGACAGGCCAATTATATATCTCAGTGGTCATTTGCATTTGCAGCAATTATGCCAACAACATAATCACAGTAATTAGCCCTGCTACTGTCCCCTATCTAGATGGAAAGCTAGGTTTACAGCTTATTTTTTCAAGCTACCTACATGGAAATCAGGACTGTATTTATCCATCTGTCATAACTAACCGTGTCATTCTTTTATCACATCTGATACTACTGTTTACACTAAGGCAAGGCAAAGTGACTGTCCTGAAATATTCTCGCCTCTTATGATGTATTGCAAGAATAGCCTGGAAAGTTTTTAGAAAGTAAATTAAGTTCTTTATGTGCACTTAAAAAACTATCAATCATATATATTTGGAGAAACACAATAGTCACCAAGAGTAAAGCTTCATTGCAGATTCAGTCATATTACTTCTTGGTGATTAGAGAAAATAAAATATAATGTCAACATAAGCTCATTGTAGATCACAGGTTTGATTAAAATTCCACCAGAGTTAAGGGTAATGTTTTCCTAGGACTTGAGGAAGCTTTGAGTCAAATTTTGTGGCATGCTTGCAGAGTTTCCCAATGTGAAGGTCTGAGTGGGAGATGGGAAATGGTGCTCACTGACACAAGCCTCTGCTTCAGCATTGCACCAAGCTCAACGTGTGGCTGAAGGGATGCACGTAGCAGTCCTGTTTCCCTCATGCTGGGAGACCTGTGGCATTGGAGCTGTCTGGGAAGAATCCACTGAATCCAGTGTCCGGTATTCCGCACTGTCTGAAGCCATCAGGAGATATGTGGTGTACATGGCACAGCTGGCCCAGGTGTGCCATGTGCTGGGCTAACCAACAGGATGGACTCACATCTCACCTCTCCCGTGGTTCCAGTGAATCCCACAACTCCTGCAGGGCTGAGCTTGCATTCAGAGAGAAAAGCTTCAGACAGACCTGGCAGCAAATGCAGATTCAAGCTATGCCAATATGCACTATGAATATGATGCATACACTGCCCTGCTGGGCAAGCTTGAAGGAAGTACACCTCCTTCAAACTTTGGAAAAGGATAGGATCCTGCCTTTTTAAAAGAGGAGCATGAGATGGGAAGGAAGGACGCTGCCTTTTTTTTTTTTCCTTTACCCTTTACACACTTCTGTACTAGTTGGATTTTCTTTTCTTCCCTGACGACGCATCTCCTGGGACCCTAGGAAAAGTTTATCTTAAAAAACAGAATTTAAAAGGTCGTAAATATTGAGTCGTCTTTCCAGTCAAAAATACAGAAGTGTTGAACTTGACATTAAAGGGTCATCCAAGATCAGCCATTGATTTTTAGATAGAAGGTGGGATCTAAAACATAAATGGGATCTATCACATAAAGGTGACACTGAAAGGGTTTTGGTAACTTCCCTAGACTATTAAGCAAATTTGGAGACTGATGTTACTTAAAACTAGAGGAAGCAGGTTAATCTATTTTTTCTATTTTCATAATCTTCTGCCATACTATTCAATTTTCAAACTTTTTGTCAGTTTTTGCAGAATTTCTTCACACTTCACTAATTTTTGCTTTTTAAAGAATTTACAGAATTTCTCATTTTCATTGAATCTGAAAGACGTATTTAAAAGACGAATGACCATTTAAAATACATTTCTACCAAGACACTGTTTAAAACTATTAAAAACAACATCTGAAAGAGCTCTGACATTTTGCATTTCCCACTTTTCCTTTCAAATGTTTTGGCTAGGTCTGATATTACTACAGCACTTAAGTCACTGTAAAGTTTCATTAATGAATGTTTTTATATGGCTAGCCGTAAAGAATTCTGGTGAAAACAAATAATAACATAGAAAATTTATCAATTAATTTCTTTGCCCTATGCTTTTTCTCCTCTATTACTTAAATCTTATGGTCCTCTGAAACTCTCCTGTTGCATACGTTGTATATATCTCTCATGGTAGGAAGGAGACTGGCCAAAAATATAAGTCTACATTTGGTCAAATATCTGGTGAGGTGGCATCAGAAGATGCTACACTTCATGAAATGCTTTCCACACTGACTGAGTCAGGTCCATATTTTCTAGCTCTATCTGTACAAGCTTGCAAGAAAGGGACTTTCAACCTTCTTAATACAAATGCTTAGAGATGGCTAGAGAAAGGTCAAAATATTCAGCCTCCATGAGCTGCCAAAGACTCTGTGATTGTGAGGTGATCCCACAAAGGTCCTTTGGGCCATAGAGTAAAAAAATGGGGAAAAATTCCCACTTTTGCACTGGTTCAGCTCCTGACATGCAGGCAAAGCTGTCAGCCCTTTGGGCCTTGCTGCTGTGGCCTCCCAGCCTGGGCTGCAGGTGAGGACAGAATGTCCTTCACTCCTCTGACCTAGGCTGGCTGGAATCAGTCACCATGGGGCTGCCTGCTCCACAGCTGGGTAAAATACGGGCTAGTGATAGCCCACTTATTTTGCAGCTCTAATTGCTTCCATGCCTGCCTCAAAAGACATCTAAATGAAGCTCAAATAAATCTAATGACTTCACGTCCATGTTATCATGAACCTCAAACAATGACAAAATGATGAATAGCTGCATTTTGCAATTCGAACTTTTATTACAAATAAATTTCACAACAATACCCTAGTACAGTCCATTATTTTTATATTGCCTGTTTTAACTTTGCTTTTAAATGGTTCCCATAAATCTGCAAAAGACCATTTATACATCTTAGAAGAGACACATATACTTTGAGCACCAATTGGAAAATTAACTATAAGCACATGTATATATATATTTTTTTATGTTAAAAAATATATTTGGATTGTAGGCCTTTTATAAATGTATATTGGGTTACTTTTTTCCTAATACAAAACATTCTTCCAAGTTGGATTGCAGTCATCAGTGGCATAAGAAGAGAGTAATGAACACATTTGCAAAGCAGGCTGGAAGGTGGCTAAGGGAGACAGAGAAGACTTGACAGAGCTCTAGTTTAGCAAGAGAACTGAGTTGATATTTACTGAAGAGATCCTTCAGTGATGACTAAAGGAGTACATGGCACTTAGAAATACTGAAAATTGCATTTGTTTTATGGACATTATGCAATTACTGTCTGAAAACATATCTTTCACTTTTACTGCATTATTTACTAGGCTGGTTGCAAACTCTGAAATCTCTTTTTGTGTGTATTATGTTGAAAACTTGCAAACTTTGCTGTAACATCACAGTTTGCTAGTGTTGAAGAGGGAACTTTACCCCATCTAGAAAGTCTCTGAAGTCCACTGTAAAGAAAATCCCCACAGAAAGAAGCTGGATGGCAATGAAGTGCCTTCAACTAGGTACTGCAATGCCTGAAATATGTGCTTCTTGCCCCAACAGGGTTAGCACCAGTGCTGTGATTCAGGGTCCGGCCCACCCTGCTGCCATGGGGAGCTGGGCACTTCCCGAATGGCAGGCAGAGGAGAAGGCACACACAGCTGCCTGACAGCATCCAGGCTTCTCTGTGCTGGGGTGCTGCAAACAGTGGGCATTGAATTAAATCACTGGGGTTATAACATAATGTAAATGATGTTATCAAGGAAACTGCCTAACTAAGCAAAACTCCCAGGGGGTAATATTGGTGCAGCATCTTTGCCCATACTGAGTGCCCCAGGAAGGCACCAAAGGCTCCCCAGGAAAAACTGGAGAGCTGCTGTCAGTTTAAGGACTCCCTGGGCCAGGTATTTGCTTAAGTGTCCGTGTTCTAGGTATCCTAGGCAGGAAACTTCCCTTTTTTGCCCCTAAAATAAATGTTCTTGGTTTGCTACATCGATCCCAGAGCCAAAATAAGTATTTCTACCTGAGTTTGTGTTGAATATGTTGTGTACCCAATACAGACATAAATTTATTTCTAGATTAAATATTCATACATTCTAAATTTATAAATATTTGAAAACATTATATATGGATTTATACATTAAATACATATGTCTATATATAGATATGGATGTATATTATTTTCATATTGCCTCCCTGACAAGTAAAAAGGTATTGAATATTTTGCCAGGATTTTTCTAATCTCTGATAAACTATGTATACCTGACAGGCTGCATGTCTCACTGCATTGCAACATTTGAAGACTCTGCAATGCTTTAGGCATCACACAAATATGAGGATTGTGAGCTTGGGCAAGAGCCGGCAACATGCAAGCAATGATGCTATTTTTCTCTTATTTCACCTAAGATTTCTTCTCAGCTGATTGGGGTTTTTACAAGCTTCTAATGTAAAATATTTTCAAGTATAATTATTTCAGATTGTGACCTGTCATATCAAGAATTTATTTACATATGAAGGAGACAGTAATACATCTGCTTAAAAGGAATAACCTATCACTCCTTCTTCACAGCCAAAAGGCAATTTAAATTTCTTGCTCAGGATGTACACATAGGTCACAGCTCAAAGGCTGTCAGGCTCAGAGCATGTTTTTACATATATTTTATTATTATATGGTACTTAGGCAGCTTAAAATATTTTAAAACAGGGCAAAAGGCCAGCATTTTGCAAGCCTATCATCTTATTGCAAAGCAGAGCTCTTTTCTGGGCTTGTTTTTGGGACTATTGCACATTCACAGCTGCTGGGTGGGCTGTTACTAGCTGGCAGAGTGGGATCAGCTGGATCTGTTCACTCTCCGTATCACCAGTGGGATTTAAAATGTCTCTTTCCAAAAAGGATGACAGATTTCAATGAGAGTACACTTGTCCTCGGTGAGAGAAGGGATAGAGAGGGAGCGGGGAAAGCCCCCGTCTGGAGGACGCGTGTGCCCGCCACTCCCTCCGAGGGAAGCCGCAGTCATCAGAAACACTTCCAGGCTGTCAAGGCAGAGTGTCTAATATGCTGTGCCACAACTGGGTTGGCACTGTCATTACTCTTTTATGGGTGGCGTCCTCCCTCCTGCCCACGCACTGACACTGGCTTGTTTGGGTGTGCTGCAGCATCCCCTGGCCCAGAGGGCACCGCCAGGCACCCTGCTCAGGACAGGGGTGGCCAGTGGCGATGCTGAACCCACTGCACAGGGCACAGCCTCCATCTGGGGCGGCAGCAATGAGACACGATGCAGTGACATCCCAGTGTGCTCCCCAGCTACAGCAGCCTGCTTGGAAAGGCAAACTTGGGTGAGACTGGCAAAGGCTTGAAACAGCTCAGCAAACCCGTGCTTGAGGGACTGGGGCTTTGTGTGCATAGCAGGTACCAATGAATGAGGGCAACTGCATTTAAAAACGGGCTTAGCATGGTATTTGAATCTCTATTCTACCTAATAATACCTGGTATTTGTATCTAATAAAATCTAATACTGTGCATTTATAAAGTCTTTTCCTGAGTCAGTCTGACTCTGAAAGATCTTTCTGAAGACAATTAAACATCATGAAAAATGCACAGCACTCCCTTCCTTGGCGTGAAATCATAAAATTGTAGAATGCTTTGGGTTGCAAGAGACTTTAGAGACCATCTAATTCCAACCACCCTGCCATGGGGAGGGACTCCTTCCACTAAACCAGGCTGGTCAAAGCCTCATCCAACCTGGCCTTAAACACAGTTGGGGGGAGATTCAACTTTGATGTCACTTAGATATTTATACAATTCCTTCAAACTCACATGTCAGAGGGTCAACACACTCACAGGAACCAGAACCACATGCAGATCTCACATGGGATCTTGTGAAGGAGTACTGCAGGCTTTCTGACAGTGCTGCTGCTCCCAATTTTAGATGCACATCTCCAGCACATGCTCTTTTTAAGCAAGTATTTCTCAAATTCCTACTGGAGGTTTGATATAAAGTACTGTGAACTTATTAAAAATGCCATGTAGTTGTTTTAAAATTGTATGATGTTGCCAGAGAAATAGCTGCATGATGAGACAGCAACTTCCTTCATGCAAAAATAAAAATTATCAAGAATTACTTGTTCTGAGGACAAGATACTCAGAGAAATTCTTGAGATTATCTCCAGCATACAAAGATAGCCAGCATGGTCAGGCTGTTCATGTATTTTCATCATGGAGACAGGTCACATAGGGATCCTTCTGAGGACTCCTGTCACCCTCAAACGTTCAACCCAATCCTTCCTCTACACTAGGGGAAAGTCTAGAAGAGACTGAATAGACTCTGACTATCTCTAGAAAGACTGGATAAATTCTATCTACTGATCTGATAGACATGATGTAAAGACAGGAAGAAAATAAATTAGACAAGAGGCAGGGTACAAGATATGAATGACAAGTTACGTAAAGAATAAATTCAGCATATGTTTGGGAGGAAAAACCAAAAGTGTATGGAAACTCTTGGAGAAAGACAAAGAGAAGATGACTTGCACTGCAGCAAAGACAAGAAACAGGGCCAATGGAGGACAATACAATCTGAAGAAAGAAAGGAAAAAAATGAAGCATAGGAGATAGGATAAAAAGGAAAAGAGAAAAAAAGAGGCAAAATAGGGAAACCTATATTTTTTAGGAAACAAATCCCTGCTACTCAGAGCATGCTTCTGACGTTCCTCAGTGAATACAACTGCTTTCTCAGAGCGTGCTAGACTTAATGTGCCATGAATGATAGATTTCAGAAGAACTTTAGAATTCAATATGTACTGTGAAATGTTCCATGCTCAGCCACTCCTGTAGAGTGGGGAAATGGCAGGAAATCATTTTGAACAACAGCGAGTGTTATTTTGAGGGAGACATAATGGCTTGTTTGGTTTGACATCCAAAACAGATATAACTGCGACAAAAGCATTTAAATGCAAATCTGTCATTTACAGCGGGTAAACAAAAACTAACGTGCATAAAATCTGTGGTGCTTGTGAGACAGTGCCCTAGAAGCCTGAAATACTGCTTAATTCAGAGAAGACAGGCATCTTGGCAGGCAAAATTTATACCCAAAATATATGAATGTTGAGAGCAAATTTTAGGTACTCAAACCTTTCTTTCCCGGTGCTGGATTTGGATCATACAGTTTGGGTCTCAGACAGGAATGATTTTTCATTTGCAGTGTATTTTTTGGAGATTGAAATATGCAGGCAGGTACCAGGAGCAGTCAATACCTGCACAGTCCAATCAAAATGTACCCCACATGTGCAAATTCAAGAGATACAGAGAGATCCTATATTCATCACAAGATGGCTCTGGGTGAGTCAGGAAGAAATGTTTGCTTAATTTATTATTATTTTTTTAATATTCTTTTCTTCCTTTTAAGCCTGCTTGTATGCGGAAGTCTTCAATACACACAAAGACAACTTATGAAAAGTCTCTACACTGGACAAAATGTGATCTGTGACTTATCTCAAGCAGGCAAAATGATAGGAACAGAAAGAAACTCAGTCACCTGTTCCTCCTCCTTGTAACATGGTGTGATTTATCTCCTTACTATCTAATCACGTGGCTTTTGTCACGCAAGTCTCTTGTCTCCTGATAGCTGCTGAGTAACTTGCACAGAAACATACTTCCACAGAAATTGAAAAATATTTCAGTTTCTCATTGACGATTGGCTGGCAAAAAAAAAAAAAAAAAAAAAAAAGTGCAGTTAATAGGATATTCTGTAATGGCCTGTTTGGATCTGACCTTGACATGGACGGTCAGGCACTCTGGCAGAACTGTTACTAGTTCTGGACCTTCACTTCTTAACTTTGTTTTGTCTTCTTCCTACACATACTCTTCTGCAATAATAATAATATAATAAGCTATGTGTGCTCTTTGGAGAATGCATGTATGCACTTTCCTGTGATATTGACACGTCCTGTTCATCAAATATACATCCCTGGAGTATAAATGTGAAACTTCTGTTGAGCAGCAATTTCCCCAAGCACCTCAAAGAGATGGTCATTTGCTCTATGCAGTACCTAGGTGCTGGTTCATGAGATGTCATCTTCTGAACATCCCTTGTCCAGTACTTGCTGTTTGTTCTGTGAAAAGGGAAGAAGGGAAGGCTATGCCTGTCCTACACAAAGCCTGTGTGAAAATGCACATTACAGACATCAGCCTAGAAATCTGAGATCATAGTTGACAAGTTTAGAACCAAATCATGCTCCCCTTATCTTGAGACATGTATCCAAAGGAGCAAGCATAACCATTCAATTAAAAATAATCACCAAACTCTGATGTTCTTTGTGCTTTTCTACTTGTGGTTTTTATGTCACTTATTTAAAAGTACTGATTGGACAAAAATTGGCAGAAACTTTCGTTTCCAAGAAAATTTTCAGCTCAGTTTCAAGTACAGAGGTTAAAGGTATTCTAGAACTGTCTTAAAAATATTCTGTAGAATAAGGAAGCCAACACAGCATTCAATTTTATGTTTTGAGAGTCTGACAATTTATTACTGTGCTTCAAAATGTTCAGTTATGCTTGTGTGGTCTTTGACATTGCTCTTTCAATCGACAAACATAATCTCATAGTGTGTCTAAGCCTCTCCACACAGATCTTACAAGCTTTACTCTGTTGTCAATATCCTGCCTTGGGTTTCATGACCTAGGTTCAGTGAATACTTCAGGACATCCAGCACATGGCATCAGACATCTTGATGACACCAAACCTTGCACACTGCTGTTTAATGACCTCTTGTATTATTTTAGTCTGTTGACTTTCTAAACCCATCAAAGCAGATTACAGCCACTTACAGTGTTCATGTCTTCTGAGTCCTCTGCTCAGCTTAATACAGCAAGGAAATCACCTTATCTGTCAGATATTCACTGTACCCCAAAATCTCTCTAAAATACATCATAATCCTTCAGTTGGACTAAGAAAGGATCTCTTTCAAAAGATAATTGCACAATCTGTTTTAAACATCTTTTTCATTCTTATGTACAAAAAGGAACAGGTTTTACACTTTCTTAATCTATTTTGCAAGCAGTTCACTGATGCCAATGGTGTAGGTATGAATGCAGACAGCAGGCTACAACTTTTGGTTATAAAGTTCTTCTAAAATTACTTGAAGGTGATAAAACCTAGTAACATACAAAAACTGAGCCCAGGCACTACAGCTTACACATATTTATCAGCCATAACTCTTGACAGTCTTGCATACATATACCTGGGATAAATTTTGCTGTGATAAATATGAATGTGTTTGTCTTGCTTTAGACAGCCACTTCTTTTTTAATTGAGAAGATGATTACAGCAGGATTTCCTGGTACTTGCTCTTGCACTCCCATCCTCTGTTGTTGCCCATTCTCATGTGAAGAAAAGTTAACACAAATAAATAAATATGTTAACATGGTAGCAAATTCAGTGCTTTACCACTGCCAAGTATCATTTCTCAATATGTGATTGGGATTAATTGGGACAAGGGGAAAATACAAGAAATTTTTCAGCCCTTTCTGCTTGGACATATCTTTGCTCTGTATGCATAATGTATAACAACCATTTTACACTCATGAAGAAAAACTGAGGCTAAAGAAAATAGGAACTTTTTTAAGTAGCAGCTGATGTTCTGCTTTAGCAAAGGGGTTACAGTGAGCAGTATATTTAGTTGTTTTGTTTTCTCCTCAGAGAAAGATCACATGCTACATTTATGCAGGAAAATTTACTGCCACCTGACTAAAATTAGATATTCCACACTTATGCTTTGAGTTTATGTCGTTATCCTGGGAATGGTGTGGGAGTTTAAATCTATAATCTCTGCATACTCACGGAAAGGCTGAGGACTATTCTGAATAAATGCAACAGCCTTGGAAATTCAGGCCTTAGCATTTGAATAATTTTTTTAATGAACTCTTTTAAAGCATAGGTGCTGGAAAGCAAAAGTGGAGGGGAGAGGAAGGACAGGTAAGCAAGCATACCATATGGGCACTTAATGTATCTGGCAGCCTGCTGTTTCACTACTCTGGAGCCTTGTAATAGTATTAGCTGACACAGACGTGTGACTGTGCTTATCAGACGTCACTGCAGGGCTAAGGGACATGCTGTGGTGGCAAGCCCCACCACTCCAGTTTATATTGCATGCTGCAGCTCTAAGTGGGCTCTGCTTCAGCTCCTGCTACTCAGACCTTCAGAAGGCCAGTTAATTCATAGATAACAAAATACTGCCAGGTGTAACAATGCTTGATAATTTTCCTTTCCCTTGGGTTGCT
>VYZP01025025.1:35255-74260 GCA_013400635.1 Hypocryptadius cinnamomeus
GGGTGTTGTTGAAAAATTTTTTTTTCCTTTTTGGGTTTTTTTTTTTTTTTTTTTTTTTTTTTTAAGCAAGCTAAGAGCCCAGAACCTTTGTAGTTATTGGCAAAGCTGTATTGGAGGGGCAGGGAGGGAGATTGGGAAGGCAACAGCAGCTCCCAGAAAGTGACACCAGCTCTCAGTAAATTAGTTGTGCGGATTTGTCAGGCAATGAAAATTTTAAGTTCTAACTCTCAGACTTCTCTTTCTATGGCAGCTTCATATACTGTAGGATATTGCTTACTATCTCTTCTCCCTATGATAGGCTGTAAATTCAGAGAGGCAGGAAGTAAATACCTAATCCAAACGTAGTGTCAGTGCTATTTTGCTTGGATTCCATTTCACTGCACTCAACTGCACTCTATCTTTCCAGAACTGAGCTCTTACAGTAAGCTCCTTATATAAAAACCAGTGCAAAATAATATTAAAATGAAATGCAAAATATTGCCATTTCCATCAGATGTCTATTTCCAAACAACCTGAAAAATAAAAGAACTTTCTCACTCACCTGATATGTCTGTCTATTTGTAAACCTCATATCCTATTTTTGAGACCTATCATAAGCAAATTGGTTTGAACTGTGACACAAATCCATGTTGATGACCCTTAAACAGCCTTAAGGGTAAATCATGAGCCTAATGAAAACTGCTTGCTCTTTTCATTTGCTCAAACATCTGTGCTAACTTCTTAAAAGAATATTTAAGGGATGCAAGAAAGTTTTCAGAAATTCCCAAGAGACTGGATCACATCTTATAAAAGCAAAAGCAACTATTATCCCAGAGAGCATGTAAACAGAAACCATTAGTCTAAAAGTCAAATTACGGCAAGACTCTGTTATGAAGCCAATTCTGGATTAGTAAAGCCCTACCTTCTCCTTATTCTATTTAATTTCTCCATTTTCTTTCAGTCACTATAAAGTCAGAGTAGACCAGATAAGTGGCTACCTGTTTTTTTTCCCATTAAACTATTAACTAAGTAGGCACACAAATGTTGTGCATCATTTTTGTACACGTCTACATGTGTGTTCATGTCTATGAGCCTGATAATGTCTTTTCAGTAAAATTAACAAGGCAAGCCCTGCAAGACTAATTAATTTTCCTTGCACAAAACTTTGGCAAGAAGTCAGCATTTCCTCCCGTTTAACATTCTGGACTCAAACTGGCTCCATTTCTGCCCAAGCCAAAGTCTAGCTTAACTGTTTTTAGCCACAATGGGAATTTCAGTCCTCAGCTAAGAGTGTATTTCTGATTCAGTGATTCAGTTCCCTGACCTGTCTTTTACTGTGCACGGTCAGGACAATGCACTTCATTTCAGTGGCCAGTCCTGATCTACTCAGAATAGCCACAAGCCAGACAACTTGAAATATGTAGTAAATTCTACAGATTTAGAAAAAGATATAATTTCTGGGATTTTTCAGCTGTCAAAACAATTGCCGTTCCTTCTGTCAGGTGTTCTTTGATCTCTATCTACTATTCTGTTGTTTCCCTAAGCACAGTATTTTTTTCCCTCAGGTTAGATGTCAACAAGAGAAGGTTTTCAAGTTAGGGTGAAATCTTCTCTTTCATGTGCCTTATACTAGCAGTTCAATACACAACAAGTGTTAAGTCCTGAGACTACCTCTAATCCAAACCATCTTATAGCTAATAAAATAAAATTATAGCAATGGGAATCAATTGAGAAAAATACAGAGCACTGTCTGCCCCTATGTTGCTCAACAGAAACAGCAATAGAAAAGTTTATGCAGACTAGCAAATTATTCTCACAGCAGAAGACATATGACTCTGAATAAAAAATGAGCACATATGCTTTTATTCCTGGAAGCATGACATCCACAGTACTGGCAGTTTGGGACCCAGTGTAACAGATTCTTAAGCAGTTTCCACCCTTCTGGAGTACCAGATTAATTCTCCACAGATGAACATGATGTAAATATGAAACATTTGGCTCCAGCTTGAAGCAGTCAGAAGTGATTTGCTGACTATCCCACCAGCATTTCAGGATGCTCTGAACTACCTTATTATTCCTGCCAGCAAACCCTCAGCTGGCCAATGCCAAAAGTTTCTGCTTCCTTCCCTACAATGCAGCAACCATTCATGAGATACTCAGAAAAAAATAAAATGAACCCCCCAAAAATCAATTAACCATACCAGTTCAATTTCAGATTGTATCACTGAAACGAAGTCAAACACCTCAGAGGATGAAAGAACTCTGTCTCCTCAGAATTTAAAGTTCTGCATCAGCTATGACAAGGAACTTTGAGAACAGCCATGATCAGCAACAACAGGCTGTAGGTGTGCTGCTTATGTGGTGAGGAGAAGAAACCACTATTTCCATTGCCAATACATGCTTTGATCTATAAAAATACCCTACTAGCTATGTCTGGGTAGGGCAGATTCATTTCCTAAGTTGACTACACAAAAGAAAGCTGAAATATTACACTCGTGATAGAAATAAAGCACTGCAAAAATGACCAGGCTAGTTATAAGGTCACTAGTCTTACCACAAACCATTAACACCTATATGAAAATGAATTTTCGAATTTTGTCCCTTAGGCATAACTTATACATTATGACATTGACACAGTATCTTTGACTCTGTTCTAATTTTCTCCATGGCGTGGTAAAAACTTCTTTGATTTATTTTCTATTTCTTTGCCTGTGAGGACCATTTAACAGGACTATTCTGCTGATTAGAATTCCAAATGTTTTGAGTTAGTTCTTGGAAACTGAAATTTTATCTTAAAGGTATATGAATTACAAAATTTATCACATCTGTATGAAATTATCAATAGAATTGAGTTTGGATCACAAAAAAAAGTTGCTCATCTCTGTTCACCAAAGTATCTCATCTCTGTTCCACCAAACCAATAACTTTAGCCAAATGCTAAATTTTAAGAGATGATTTGCAGTTAGGTACATGCTTAACTGCAAGTCATCTCCTAAAATTTAGCATACTAATGATTATATTATATATAATACACAAGTAACACAATGTGATGAAAAGAACAAGGTATTCCTTATTAATTCTGTAGACAAAGCGATAATGAATTTTTACATTCATTGTCATGGTTTCAAGGAGTCCAACTACAATAGTTTCTAAGAAGTGACATATTGTTTGTATGTCACCACATTTACTACTTTAGCAGTATAACGCTCCAGCTCGTGAGAAGGAACTTTGTGTGACTAGCTGCAAACCTTTTCTTCAGATGGTAAGGTCAGCTTAAAATTTTTAAAAAAACCAAACTCAAGGCATAAATAATGCTTTTGCTGTGTTCTGACACCTGGCTAAATTTCTGCAGAGATCAATTTGTTCGCTGCTGGGTGCTTAAGCAAAACATTGTAGCACACATTAGATGATCACTATCTTCTGAGACAAACTGAACTCCCATTTCTTTCAGGCACAAACTGAAGATGTTGTTTGCAGAGAACCCTCGAAGCTTCGTGCCAAACCCAGCTCTTTCCAGTCAGCATTCTGGAAAAGCTGCAGCTTCCATCCAAACAGCAGAGAAGGTGAGAAGCTATGCAGACAGCTGATGTTTCTGCCTCACGGGATGAGAAAATTGAGAGGTTGTTAGAGCTAATGCAGTAAATGTGCAGCAGGACAACAAAACCTGTTTTGCCTTCCTTTCCTCCTTCCTCTGGTGAAGTCAGACATGCTGCTTTTAAGCTTTTGAGAGATGTATTTGGTGATGCTGCCCTGAAAGATGACTTTGCAGAACTTTACCCATGCCATACAGGCACTCTGCCTGAGGTCCATCCTGCTGAATGAAGGTGCCTGCCTAATGTCAGGGGATAGAATGTAAAAAGGTAACAAAGATAATGTAAAAAGGTAACAAAGATAGTGTAAAAGGTAATTTCACCCCTGAGGAGTGGCAGCTATACCTTATTACCAAAGATTACAAGCAACCAGATGCCCCTAACAAGCAACAGCTGTGTACAATAAGGATGAGTGGTATAGAAAGAGATCACGTTAGCTGGGTGAGGACATCACATGGACCTTTGAGTGCTGGGCTGAGAAGAACAAGTCACTGCTGCAAGGAGCTACCCATAAGAAACCACTGAGAAGGTACAGGACCTTTACATTAAGATGACCACAGTGGACTTTTACTTTAAGACAGCAACAGCCTGAGACTCGAATTTCTCCTGCAGCCAGTGGAGAAGGACATGTTACCTAAGGCTGCTCTCAATCCCACTGAGCCCTTGTTTTTCCTGACTATGTGACAGAGCTTTAGACAACCAGACTACTGATCCAGTCACCTTGGTTTGGGTGCTGAAGGCAAAAGGGATGAATCCTTAGCTCTCTTGCAACAGGACTGGGTCTGGAGAGCCAGTTGAACTCCAGCTACTGACATGAAGGAGGGCTGAATTCAATCTCAGTGCTGCAGACTTTGCATTTAGCAATGTCGCAGAATAATCCAACCGAATCAACTTCTCTAAAGTGCATGGAATATCTCAAAGTCAACCCCTAAATGATTTTGACACCTAAGCAAAATTCAATTAATGTAAAACACTTCAGTGTGAGTTTAGATGGTTCTCCTCTTCCTCTTCGATTCTTTACAATTATTTGCAAGTGAATAAAAAATAAACCTTGGAAAAAACATTCCCTCTACGTAATTCCATTTCAGCAGCAACTGAAAAACTGGAGTAACAGGAGTTCAGACACCAAGTACTTATGGAAGAAATATGATAAAGTGGGACACCTTGGGGTTTATGTCAAAAACATGTCTGAAAGAATTGCTTGTATTTTTCATCTTCTCCATAAGATAAGTGTTGCAAAGTGCTGATAAGTATTATACCTGAATATATACATATACATACATACAAACACAGACATATATATATATATATATACACACACACATATGTATAAAAGCACAGAACTCTCTCATGGTTTGAAAGCTGGACTCAAAGAGAACACAGGGCACGGCTGTCTCTTGTCTCCTGGGCTGGGGCTCTGGGGGCCACCAGTGAGGGGCAGATTGGGGTGCTGGGCAGGTCACCCAGCCAACAGCTGCAGAACTGAGTGTGTGTTACTACTCTCCTTCTGGCGTTGCTGTAGGAAACCTCTCATGCCTCCTACAGCTCTTTTGTGTCGAGAAATTGTATGTAAAATCTCATTTTTGGCTTTATATAATGTCTCTGGGCATTGTAAGATTGCAGAATACCAGCGAATGAGATCACTCCCATCATATGAACTGCTGACACTTTAAATGCTCTTTTGATTCCCCTTTTATTTGCACAAGTTGTTAGACTAAAGAGCCAGACACCGTATCATTTTCTCACACACAGATCATCTTATTTCCTATTGTTAGAGAAACCAAACCACCACACATCGTGTCAAATGACATTTCTTAAATGCTGTAAAATAAAGGAAAAACAATTTATTTTCTTTTTTAGATTGATACCTTGATTTTTGTTTCATTATACTAAAATCCTTAAGTCTACTGGGTAATAGATATTCCCTTACTAAACCTTCTAAAAATCTCTATACAGGAACTAAGACTTGTTACTCAAACATTTGATTCTAAAGGACAAACAACTGAGATTATTTTTATTTAGCAGATTTCCTAATCACATATTGCTTTGGCTTCCCTCAGTATATATTAAATTCTCTAACCACTGCAATATTTCATTATCTCTAGACTTCTGAAAGAGAACTTTTATTAGATCAGTGTCAAAAATCTGAAACACAAGAATTCAAATATGAAAAATACAAACTCTCCCTAGTATTTCAATTGTTCCCCTACTTTTACTCAAAGGTTTTATTCTATTCTAAGAATGATACAAAAATTACAAATTTTATTGATGAAATTATTTTGAAAATGGTGAGGTGTACCTCTACTTACAGGAGTGAGGGGGGAAATTACTGCACTGTCATGTTCTCTCCAGGCTTCAACTTGTTCTCTGTGGTTGTCAGACTGTATCCATATATCTGAGAAACTGCAGGGGTGGAAGCAAAGGGGTAATTTCCTTTCAAAGGAGCCTTGGTGTTTAGCTAACCCCTAATAAAATGAGCATCTGTATGACAGAACAAGCACTACTGCACAGTGCAACAAAGAAGGCTTCCACATCAGCCTTGTCTGAAAGCAGACCTGAAATAAGACACTCCCTAACATGCACCTGCTCAATATTTGCTTTGCACAAGGACTATGATTAATGAAGGCTCATTTCTTTGCTATTTTTTCAATGATTCACACTAGCACTCAAAAGAAAAAAACATTCTCTTATTTCTCAATGCCAACATTTTATGGCCTTGAGAAAGACTAGTAGTTAAGTCCTTTCAAGCCACAATGAAAGACCAAAACAACAAAACACAAAAAACCCCAAAGCCCTGAAAACGCAGCAGACTCAAAAGATCAAAACCTGGCTTTACTGAAGAAAAAGGTTATCTTGTGTGGCTCCAACAATGCAGAGGAGATGGTAAGCAGCTGTGCAGGAGCAGTGCAGCATCACCTTCTGCAGTGCAGGGCATGGATTCCAGCTGCGCTTTGCCACTGGCCTCGGAACAAGGGGAGCTGCTGTCGTGTGCAGAGGCAGGGAGGGACATATGTTCCATTTTTCTTGTCATTTCCCTTGGGTGTCTTTTCATAACTGCATTCCTGCTAATTAGCTTCACCTCAGAGTTGGGCAGGGCAACTAGTTCCCCTCCAGGCTGCAAAGTGACAAGAAGCCCCTACAGTCACACCTTGTTCGATCAACTCTTTGAGTATGAGCAGCACAAGACACACAAACTCACCAAATAAACTCAAGCAAGTGAAATAGCACTGTTTACCAGAAACAAGCAAACACAAACCTCAGCTAAGGGGCCATTTGACCTTCAAGTACACAAAATGCAGTGTCCTCTCACTCAGAAAACTCCCAGCACAATGCAGTGGTGGGGACATGAAAAAGGAGTATGAGCTTTCTCACAGCTGAAATTGTCCATGCTAGGGAACAGCAACAGCTCACCCAGCTTTTTATCACACATCTGGAAGCACCCAATGCCAGGGAAAGTACAAAAGAGAATATCTCACAAGGTCTAAACATCTTCTCTTTATTATGCGTTTTTTTGCACTTGCAGTCCTTTGGTTCCCTTCAGCTTTTCACAATCCCTGTCCAGATCCAGATGGAGCAGCAGACAGAAGAACTGTAGGTTTTCATTCTCTCTGTTTGGATCAGGGGTTATGGGTTCTTCCTGAGTGTGAGCTCTTCACTCCTGAAGTATAAGAACTTTATTCCAGTGGGAAATTTCCTCCGCAATTCATACATACTTTGTACCTTTATATTAGAGGATTTCTTTCCATCAAGGCTCTGAAACACTTACTTGGCTGACATCCTCAAATAAAACTAGGCATTTCACTTCATTTGCATTGCTTTTTTAAACCTACATCGTTTACATAGCACCTTAATATATATTGATTTGTCTGTTTTTACATATTTGGCTTAATTAGGACTTTGCTAGCACTGGGTTTTTTTACTGATATTTTTCCTTTTCTTATTTAAGAGATTTTTGGTTTTTTTAACTTTCTCTCAAGTGGATGATCACCTGGATTTTGTGTGCTTCTTCACATCACATATTTTCCCTACTTTTTTTGTAAACAATTTTCATAATGCCTTCAGTCCACTTTTTTGTGACACAGAGCAATAACTAAATGCAATGTTAAGTGAAGACTTTATTGAAGATTACCTCCTGCATCAATTCCATTTTTCAGGATGCCCAGTTCAGACATTTTCTGAGCTGTACAAGAGTGAGAACTGGAACCAGGTAAGGAAAAAATGAAGAAAAGTTAATTCACAGAAGTTTTATACATGTTGTCTAAGAAAATAGCAGGTACTATGGAACCCTTCAGCAGCCCAGCAGCAGGGCTCCGCTGGCACCAGCTACTGCAACCATGTCCCCAATGGATGCCATTTGCTGCACCCAGGTCTTCCCCCCTCCTGCCCATCACTTGCTCAGCCTACGAGGCCTCTGGGGTTGCACACAGATATTCTCTACTGGCTGGTGTAGCTTGAGTGTCATGAAAATGAACTGTGACCACAAGCCACAGTGAACAGGAAAGAAATGTCTCCATCCAGACAGCAGCTGCAGGACAGGTCCAACAAGTTATTTACCGCTCTGAAAGTCAAAACTGTTGTCTTGAGTGAATACACAAGAGCCTTAGTCCTTCCCTTGTCCACTTGCAATGAACTGTGTTTCTTCTCCCTTACAATATGCTGAACAAAAAATTTGGAAGACACAGAATTCCATGGATGGAACTTCATGGAGAAATCAACTATCACTCAGTGTGCTGGTCCCTCCACAATGCACAGCAAGACTGATGCTGTCAGCATGGCCCCGCATGCAAGTCAATAATTTCTGCCTCCTAACCAAGGTGAATTACTATGAAAGTAGCATCAAAGGGTGGTCCAACAATCTACCTTCCAGTCCGGGCTAGAGCAGCTGGAATTAATTTAGCAACTTTTGCCCTGCAACCCATTTCAGAATCTGGAGGAAGCTGCCTGTACCCATTATAAACTCTTGCTGTCTAAAGTGTACTGGAAGTGTAGGCAGATTGCAGCATCTCAGAGCAGATATTTAATATTTGCTTACCAAAGCCAAAAGACCAGGATGGAATTAAGAATCAATGACTATGGATAAATATCTAAAGCAAAATCTAGATGCCTTTGAAGACTTTTTTACACTTTTATCTCAGCTCTTAGCATTTATTTTTGGTTTTCCACCCACAAAGTCTTTTTTATTGACTGAAATTAAATATTAATTCACTTCTCAAGCTACAGTGTAGAAACCTGATCAAAGGCAAATGGTTACTATAATAAGTAGTAGTTAAATTCTATAAGTATAAAGTAATTTATAAATTTTCTTCTAAACTATAGCACTGAACTAAACATGTCAAAAGGCTCTGGGACCAACTGACATGTACACCATTACACAGACACACCCACAATATACTGCCTAAAATAGCTTATTTTCCATTAAAAGGAATAGAAACAAGGCAGCTGAGTCTCTTAGACTTGTAAGCCTTCAAATCTCTGCCAGCATTATTAAACGAGACCATTATTTAATTACTAATGGTATGAGAGGATAAACTCTGCCTGTTCTAAGTGTAAAATATTCAAGACCAAATTTCCACAGAAATAAAAGATATTCCAGGTGAAAGATCTGGATCCAGCTTCCCACTTTGTCAGAAACTTTTTGGGGGACTTTAAAGTAGATGGAGTGAACCTCAGGTCCACATTTGTACAACAGGGCTTCTCTGCTCTGTCAAATGATTGTAAATCTCAAATCACTTCAATATTACAAGGAACTCTGTACTAAAACAATGACAGTAGGGACAGATGAGAACATACATCTACTTGTCTGCATTTAATTTGTAAGCAAGGCTCATTAACTTTGCTTCTCACATACAACAAAATGCTCATGCTTTCTTTAATATATGTCTTTTCACCCCAGAGGTAAGCTTGTGGCACTAAATCTTTACTAGGAGTGATTTACACAACAAAAAAGATGAGAATACTCTCCAGCACAATGTGTACCCCTCCCTGGGGTGTCTTGGTTTTGGGTTGGTGTGGTGACATGCTGATGTGACTGAGCTCAGCACCTCACTTTGCAGGGTGATTTTTGCATGCACACGCCCAACACACACAGAGAAGCTGTCAGTAAACAGGCAGGAACCGCTGTCCCCAGCTTACTTTAAAATTCTGACCTACACAGCTGGAGAAAACACTGCTTTGCTTTCACAGAAGGAATAATCTCACTCACAAGTAGGCTAGTCATCAGACCTCCTCTCTCAGGAGATGCCTGTCACTACTCTGAAGTTCCTTGCTGAGAATTAAGACATGGCAAACTGGAGACCCTTTGTATGGCCACTGCCTACGACTGAAAGGGACAATAGAAACAAAAGTTATTTGAGATACCGTGCTAAGAATTTAAAAAAAAAAAGGAAAATAATGCCATGGATTTTAGGAATAAAAACACTAATAGGCATTGAGATTTCAATACATGTAGATACTTGCTGATTATATTTCTCTTATTCCCTACCCTCTCCTTGGTCTTCTTTTCTGATGATCTCTTCTAGCCTTAGGGAAATTATCTGGTGACTTAGACTGCCTATTTATCTTCTTTTTTTTTGCATCCTTAACATAAGAAATAATGCCAGCTGTACAGCTGACATTAGGTCACTTATACAGGGTGCAATTTAATTATCTAAATCGCATACGTTATTCCAGCTAACATGCATCTCGCTCCTGGTACAGATTTCTGCCTTTGGCACATGAGCCAGCCACAGCTCTGACACCCTGCTCTGTCCCCAAGGCAGCTTGTCCCCAACACAGGCTGCAGCCCAGCCAGGCCTCGTGCAGGGCTGTTCTCTGGTGAGGCTTCG
Source organism: Hypocryptadius cinnamomeus (assembly GCA_013400635.1). NCBI lineage: Eukaryota > Metazoa > Chordata > Aves > Passeriformes > Zosteropidae > Hypocryptadius > Hypocryptadius cinnamomeus. The sequence continues at coordinate 45,649 of VYZP01025025.1, forward strand.
TGAAGCACCAGCTGCAGTGCAGAGGCTGAGCTCTCTTCACCACCAAGCCTGGGGTTTCCTATGGTCAAAGGACAATATGGATATACACACTATTGTGTAGAAGAAGCAGAGTGCACTTGCTCAACTTGGGTTACAGATCTTGTGTGGAAGGGGAAGGAAAGACTGCTTTTGCTGTTCAGACACAATCTGGCTCTGTGCTTTTTATGTTCATTTTGATCTATTATCTCACTCCCCCATTTTTTTGAATGCTGTAACTGTCCTTTAAAAACTGTGTTTCAAAATAGCACCTTAAGTCTAGAATCTACCTTGTCTGTGAAAACGCAACAAATAATGAATGCCAAAGTATTTGGCATCATGGAAAAAATTTATCAGTATTTTTCATCCATAGAAAAATGTATCTTCTTTTTTTCTTACACGCTAGATCAGTGTTAAATCAGTGCACACCAGAGTCAATGGTTGGCTGCCCTTCTTCTATAACCATGGAGATCTCAGATGACTTAGGTGAACATCCCTCTGGAGGGGAGGTTTCATTCCAGAGAAGTTTTAAAACAATAGTTTTGGTGACATTAAAAATAAGCATTTAGCAAAAATGTAAAAATGCTGTAAGATTCTTCTGTTTCGACCTAAAGAAAAAAGAAAGACTCGCTTGACTTCTGATTGACTCCTTCATGCATTCACAATAGAGAAAAGAAAAATGTAGTTTTGGACAGATGGGAAAGGAAAACGGGAAATACATTAAAAACCTCCATTCTTCTTTTGCATTTTACTTATGTAAACTCTAGGCAGGTTCAGTACCATTTCTGTGCCCAGAGGTGCTGTCTGTCTATGGCACAGCACTGAAGAACTGCTCCTCCATCCATAGTCACATGGCTGGAGCAAAGAACGACTGCTAAGTGTGCTCCTGAAGCAAACTGATGTGCCACAGGGATCCACGACTGGCACACGTGCAAGTTGCTCCCCCTCTCAGGAACACTCGAGTTCAGCCTAATTCCCAAGGGACAATCCTCTTTTTCACACAACTGGAATATGAGAAAAGGTTCAGAGCTTTGAAGGTTTTCTTCCCATCTTCCTTTTTAAAAATGGAGGGGGCAAAGGCATCACAGAGATTTCCAGTTGTGCCTCCTGATTGCAGGGACCCGGGTTCTCCTGCTGTTTGCACGCTGGCTTTCAGCTTGGCTTCACAAGGAGACATCTGTGCCTGCCCATGCCCTTTCCAGCTGCCCCTGCCTTCCAGTAAAGCCCTGGGGGAGGATGCCTCCATGAAAGACTGGCAGCAGCAAAACCCTGCCAGTAACTGCGCTCTCTTAACCACACCTCTGTCACACACAGCCTCCTTCTCAGGAACATGGGCTTAGGTAAGGGCTGGGTTTTGTTTTTAAATCCAGTTAGAGAGGAAACTGATGCTAGAGTTATAAATGCTGAAGTTACATTAATCTGAATCATTATTGCTGAAATGCTTCAGACACGCTATCAGAGATTCAGTGCAATAATGGATATTTCTAAGATTAGGTTTTTCCTTTCAATTTCATACCCACCTAAACTAAAAAATTTGTTTTCAATTAACAACAGAAATCAGACTGAGAGGGGACACCTGTGAGTCAGACATAGCAGCTCTCATCATCAAAGCATCTCATCATCATCAAAGGAAATTAATTTGCTTTCAGAAAAGAGGAGTATTTCAGAAGAGCTTATTCTTCATACAGACATTACTAACATCAGTTACACAATATTGTAATAAGACTTGTCCCACCATTCTGTGTTAACACATACTAAGAATGCTTCCTAAAGAGCACATTTAGCCCTCATCTATTCCCTCTATAATACACTCATCAAGCAAATTATTTTTCAGTCCAAGAGCTCTCATCTCTGTCAGCTACTCTAATTAAAAGACCCCCTCTTCAACTTACTTATTTAATCCAAAACTACACAAGTGTATTGATTCTTCCTAAATTCAACAGACTGAAGAAGCACTGAAAAGCTAAGAGGAATTATTCACCATTTTGCTATTACTGCAGCACCTACAGTATTTTGAGCAAACTTGTCATATGTAGTTTAGAATTAAATCCATGAACAGCAACCTCACCATCAGGCAGGAGAATATATCAATCTAAAATGCAGATTGCAGTAAATTAGAATCAGGTTCACTGAAGCACGTATTATTGACCTGAGTAATGTGTCCATCCTGCTTCAATTCTAAAAAAAGGCTGTAGAGTTCAGTGAAACAGGACTGGCCTCATACCTATGCACTCTTTTCATATTACGTATTTTGCCTTTTGTGCTAAATGCAGGTAGCCATGGCCTAAAGAACTTTGAAGTCAATGTTAGTGTTACGACTGAATTCGGGGGCACTAACCAAATTTTTCTGTGCTATCATCTTACAAAATGAAACTGTTTGCATACATGCAAAGACCACAGACCAAGATACTTTTGGAACAGTTTTTTCAAATGTCATTTAACTCCACAAAGGAATTTATATCAAATTTTTAAAAAGATGATACATGAAAATACAAAAGCTTTGTGAAAGTAACTGAAATGGAAATGAGTTCCCAATTCTTCTCAGAATAAGCCTGTAACACATTTATACATTGTCAAAAGAACAGCCTTACCTACTTTATTTTAGCAATATTCACTGTTCTCCAGAAAAACCTCCCCCAAAGTCAAACACACTGGTGGATACTTCAGTAAAACAGAATAGACAGGTCATCCAAGGATCCTTCAGTAAGCAATCCAAAAGGAGGGTACAGTGCTTGCGAAAGAAACTGTGTGAACGTGAGTTTGTAACAACAAAGCTTGATGTCATTTCTGTCTGTCACAGAAATCCAACTGACTGAAAGAGTATGAAAAATTGAACCATCTCAGGAGTTAGCCAAAAATACCACCCCCAAGAATACACGAAATCACAAGGTTTACTGTCCCAAAGCATGCCAGCAGTAATCCCTTGCAATGGGGCATCCTGCAAGTGGCCAGCAATACCTGAAACTGTCACTGCCACTCAGCAGTCCTTGGGATAGCTCTGGCCTGTGCCATACTGCAGCTTTTTAAAGCAATGTCTAACCTTTGTGGTTGCATCAAGAGGGACTCAATGATGGATGACTGAAGACAGTGAACTCTGGGTAACCAACGTGCCCCAGCATCCTGCAGTGAAGCTCATTGCTGCCTCGGAAAAGAGAGCTCCCCCTTTAAGCTGTTTTGTGAAGAACAGCTCTTTTTGGACTTTTCATTATCTTATCTTTTAGAGACAAGGACAGAATAGCTTAGAAAACCCTAGATTTTTTATTAATTTGGTGAAGCACCAGTTTTTAGGCAGAAGCTTAGGGGAGCACAACATCATTTCCACAAGCTGCAGGCATAAAAGACTCTCAGTGAGGAATGAACTTGAGCCTCAGAGGTCAGGAAAAACTCAGGAGTTCACCTTGCCATTCAGATAAAAGCTTCCTCAGACTTCAGGTTTGCATCCCATGGCTCCTGTCTTTCCCTGCATTTTAGAAGAAATCCTGTATGAATATTTATTACAAGTAGCTACACGATGATTTGAAAAATCAGCAAATATGATTCAGACAGTTTGTAGGCACTTAAATACTGAAAGAAAACTACTGCTCTGATAGCTTCAGCCATCTCACATATCTTCTTGATGTGCAATATTGTGAGCAATTTTTTTTTAATGGCTCAGCTGTCAGTATTGTATATATTTATGCATAGTGCATGTATAGGATAAACTCCAACAAATCCAAACACTTATTTTGGAAATAAAGGCTAGCTGGTAATATTTAGAATTAATGGTTACAGTGCCAAAGTAAGCATGCTTTTCAAAGATAACTTGCCCCCTCCCACAGCTGCTCAAAAACACTAGAAGAGCTGTCTCAGGTATGGTATGTGGAGTGTAAGTATTGACTCACCTATAATGCTGTAACACTCATGTGGAAAGGATACTGCACGTTTCTGAAATTACTTAAAATGTAGAACTGTTTTCTGAGTCCCACCTAGTGTAAATCAAATTCACTCATCCCACCTGAAACCCTGGCCTTTTTTTCATGCTTTCCTGAGAAGAGAATAACCAAGGCATGTTAAGAGCAGATCATGACGGCTTCATATAAGGAGTGTACTGGGATCCGGTTTTAATCTCCAAGTCACTTTGAAACAGCTGTGCCAGTGTCACCTGGTTGTTTTCAATATTCCCCCAAAGGCCTGGTTTTCAGTGCTATGTGTCAAATATTCACATATCTTCATCAAACAGAAAACTCATGAGTCTGCCATATGTCATGATAAATAACATGGGTTTTTTCTGAAATAAATAACATGCAACAGTCTGTTTGGCTTCCCAGTCACTTGGGAGCAACTTTTTGTTGTTCTGCATCTTGCAACAAAATCAGAGAGCCAAACAAAGGCCAGTTTGCAGGGGATCACATAGATTTGTTTTGCCTCAGCTCTGCAAAAGCCAGACAGAGCCTGTTTATCCAGACAATAAGATGCAGGCCTTTGTGTCCCATAGATTTTGTCTGGATAATATTTCATCATTTGATTTATTAGTGTATCCCCCTGACATCTGATTCCTTCCAAATATCTTACATGAGAGAAGACAATACACTGGCAGCTGCTTACAAAAACATGGAACGGAAATGCAACATTTTTAGGACATATGATCTGCCTCTGGGTGAAGGGAAAGGCACAACAGCCTGGTCTGCCCCCTCAGGCATTACACAGCTTAAGTGACATGTCACAGCTGAAAATCCAGCTTGTGAGATGCCTCTGATTTTGTGAGGGGCATGCTGTAATGCCCAAAACATCACCCTCCTAACCAGAAATACTGCAGTACATATTTTAAAAGATATATACCATTGATGCTACTCTACACTCAATAGACGGCAACAGCATAGAAAAAGGATATGATCAGTGGTAAAAGAAGCTGTTGTTGTAGTTAAATTACTCTCTTAAGTTAAATTAAGTTGATTTGCTCTCCTAAATTAAGGATGCAGGGTGCTGAGGTAAATTGGAATAAATGCTTTCTATCCATTATGGCAAAGGATAGTTGTTCTCATGCAGATGGTACCTGCTGGTAAATCACTGTAATATCATATATTCCAAATCCTAATAGGTTTGTTTGTGCAAGAGCTACTGTGTGAGTCCGTGAATGGTGTCACAAGTGCAGGCATATTCTATTCGTTACTTTAAAACTTTGCTTTGCAAAATATTACCAATTAGATATCATTACCAAATATGAAAAATGGATTTTCCTGATTTTTAAAATAATTATTCCTACCCTTTTTTCCCCTTTAACAAGACTCATCATGAATCCCCTTTGATTTTCCTAATAAAACCAGAGTCAGTGAAGTCCCTTATCATAGCTACAGAAGTAAAGTATTCATCCCTTTGTTCATACAGAGAATGAGGATATTCCCTGGTGCCAGTGCTTGATGCCAGTGATGGACTGTTATAATATGAGTCACTGCATCTCTGCCCTTAGCACTGCTTCCACAATTTCAGCATCTGTTTTACTGAGAATTAAGTGCCAATAGTAAGCAAGTTGGTTCAAAGGACATTTTACTCATTCCAATAATAGTTTTTAGTAAGGTTTTTAATAAGTTTGCACACCACTGATAAAATCTCAGGGCTGAAGGGAACCTGTATGTAACTGAGGTACTGAGCACCTCTGAAGCAAGACAGATCAGATGGTAGCTGTATTCCCATGACACTTTAAACTGACCAAAAATACTGAATCATAGGTTACATGATACTTCATATAAGTAGTATAAAGAAGGTAAATAATCTTTTAATGACCAGCTCAGCAGTGAGCATATGTAAGTTCTTCAAACAAAATCAATTAACTACTGCCAGTCTTCTCTGTTCCTTGATATAATATCTATTGAAAAAGCAATAAATTCACTTATCTTTCAAGACATTAAAACACTTGAGTTATTAAATATGAATGACTAGGATCCAATATAATCTCCTTGTCTTACAGTCACATTGACTGACTTTATTGTTTGGCACAAGAAATAACTTCACCTTAAAAGCAAAGAGTGGTAATGAGTCTCCTTGGAAGAAACAATTGTGAAATAAAGACACCTATTTATTACCAGTGACCATTCTCTGTGTCTTACCATAACTTATTTTCAGCAGACAAATTTCCATAAAGTATTGGGAGTGACAATGCAAATTATATTATTCCTGGTAGTCTGTTTCAATAAAGGTTTGTGACAGGATTGTTCCCAAAAATAAATTTAAACCAGAGGTTGGACAGAAGTTCAAATCACATACCAGCTGGAAAAGAACACTTATCTCCAATGAATATCATGCCCTGAGGCATATCACAGCATACCAATCAGCTAAGTTTTTCTAAAGTACTTTGAGTGTATACGGTTACCTTCAACCCAAAAGGAACCAGTAGCATACCATTAATTAGGGTTTACCCCTGAATGAACACTGTGACAATCCAATTTGTGAGGACTTGCAAAGGAAAAGTGAAGTGTCCTATATGACACTCTGCTCTGTTCTGGTCATGCACAGTGACTCTGCTAATTTCCACTCACTCTAAGACCACTGCTAAGCTGCTTTACAAGGAATAGGCATGAGAGTCAGTATGAATTGTACATAAGATAGTGGAAAATAAGAATCAGGCCCCTAATGTAAAATAGGTGTCTTGCCTCTCTTGGCAAGTCATTGTGGCAATCCTAGCCAAAATGCATGTGTAGCTAAATAAATATTGGTGGCCTAAATCTCCTCTTTTGTGCTCCTGCTTTTTATTTTACCCACCTCAAAGGAATTTTTGTTCACAAAAGGGATTAGTTACTCAATACTGCACACAAAGTCCTCACCATTTCCACTCAGGCTTGGGATAATTATACCTTCTGTAATCCACAATCCACTAGTTAGCTGATAAATTAGTGTGCTTTTTACAAAGAAGTAATACTCACGTTACAATTTGTAACGCAAACCAAAAGAAAAAAAACCCTGAAAACCAATCCAAAGTAAAACAGAAATCAATAAAATAAGGAAAAATCAGCCATGCAATGAAACAAACAGAATTAACAGAGAACACTTTCAACCCCAACAGGTTTCACTTCAAATAAAGCAAATCCCATACTGCAGAAACACAAAGGCCAATGTTTTACCCTTCTGTGTATGTATATCAACAGGGGTTATGCAAAAATTCAAGGACAGAATGTGACTGAATAGTATTTTTTAAATTACTTTGTACTACCTTTTATACTTGATCAGTTAGTAGTCACACTGAGTTTGATGCAAATATTCATATGAGAAAAATTGACTTGCATAAGAAAGAACTGTAGAATAATCACAATCAATTACATCCTAGTTGTATTCAAAGGGGCAACATGGGATATAAAACACAAATTGGGAAATCTGAGTGATATTTGTTGACAATGTTACTGTAAGGTAATTCAAATACTCTTGCAGATGAAAGGTGATAAATCACTATCAGACATCTTTAGGCAGATGTAGGGTCTTTTTTACTCCTGAATATTCCACTTATTTCTTGTTTCATTCACTCTATATTTACAGTAAAACATGTTGACTAAAAACATTCCATGTTTATTTAGGATTTAGCCCAAAAGAGCTTCATCAATATTAAAAAACCAGAGAAAATAATCAGGCTATTGGACCCAATAGGCAAGAATGAAAGGAAGAGCTCGTGCATTAATGCTTTGAATGACATAATGAATGTATGGGTTCATTTGATTCACACTCATTCCAAAGTAAGGCTCCTTTGATTTTGAGAGCACTGCACAAAACCATATACCTCAGATACAGCTGACAAGGCATCAGCTCAGGTAGGTGCTCTCTTAATATGCCAGTTCAACAAGGTGCTGAACCATAAACACTGATGCAATCCAGCTGCACAAAGTTCACATCTGACTGAAGTCAGTGCTCATTCTGGTATCTGTTGAGGACTTCTGTATTACTGACAGGTTGGTCAGAGATGCTGCTGCACTAAGGAGGCTGTTACAGGTCCAGCAGCTGCAAATAAAAGATTAAATCATGGCAGATAGCATAAGTAAAATTTTTTTTTTAAAAAAAGACAGTTTTCATAAACTACTGGTTACACAATAAGTATAAATAAATGCCTAGTCTAAAAACTCAGATGTTACTCTGGACCAAAGAATGACAGACTCATGCAAAACTCTGTAGTTTGGGGACCAGGCTTTGGGACTTCTCTAGGACGTAAAATATGCAAAATTCCTGTCCTTCATAAATTCCAGCACTGCTTCTCATTCCATAGCTATGTACATGTCTGAAACGGATGGACTTCTGCACATCTTTATCTTAATCCTGCTTAAAAAGCTTATGAATGAGAACACTGGAAAATGGAGGCAAATCCTGTTTTCCTCAGCTGAAATGTCTACTGAATTCACAGAGATCTTTCCTGGGATGAGGACTAAGCAAGAGCTGCTGTGCCTCTAATATTGGTGACTGAGATAAGGTGCACATCTGCATTTACTAAATTAAAAAAACTCAAAAAGTTAAGTGTGCCTGTACTGCGCAACAGTACTTTACCTATAATATTCCTTTTTTTATTTGCTAAGCAAAGTTTTAATTTCTTGCCACACAATCTTCTTGCTTTCTCCTATTTATTGTGGTATATCCTGTAAAATACATGCTGCTCATTGACTGTCACCTTGTTCTGTCTCACCTTGCTGTAAGTGAAGTCAGTGGCAAACCTTCACTGACCTCAAAAGGAGCAGGATTTGTCCTGAGATGCCTAATCCAAAGCAGGACTCCCTCTTAATTCAGTAAGCTTTGGATCAGACCTAGAAGGGTTCTTAGCAGAATCAAGAAGTGGCAAGACACAGTCACATATCAAAACCACATCCGAGTATTTATCTCACATTTCTAATCTTTGATGTGAAAGGGATTAAAAAAGCAAGCTGTTCCTGTCAACTGCTTGGATGCCACACAGGATCTAAATGACTGAACAAGCACCTATAGGATATCTATGCACATTCATATGGTTTCATTTCTTCAAAAGGCAACTAATATTTGAATTTGAGGCTTATGGTAATATTTCTTCACTTGGTTCCCAACTTGCCACTGTCAAAATCCCACCATCCTTTCTTCTCCTACAGAGGAAAGAAGATGGTTCTGCCTCTTGGCTCAGGACAAACTAGAAATTTATTTAACCAAACACAAAAAAATGAAAAATCTAAAAGAGACATTATCTAAACACTTCAGACAAAACCTTGCAACAGATCCTAAGGCAGTCTGTTTCAAAGTGCATTCAACTGATTCCACCATATCTTGTTTTATGTTACATAAGGTCAAATGTGTTGTGATGGTCTTTGCTCTCCTTTATGTCATTCAACCAAGTTTCTACAGCTGTCTGAGCTGCCATGGGCATATCTGACTATAATTTAGGCTCATATATGTGTTTACAGACTGAAGGTGACTAGATAGAGAAACTGAGTGCATGTATTATGGTGACTTCTAGCTACCAGAACCACAGAAACCACATCAAATGGCATTAACTTAGACAAAAGGCAATTGAAATAATAAAAATCATTATAACATGTATACAAGTGCAATGTGAAACTCCCTGTAGCAAGAAAGATCTATAACATTGAATCAAATTAGGGCATGAGGGGAAAAGGAAATAAAAAGGTAAAAAAATCATTATTTAGACATCTGGGGAAATTGAAGAAACAGCCACATTCATCTGCAAAATCTGAGGAGAAATCTGCTCAGAATGACCAAAGGGGAATTTTCTTAAAAGCTCAGGGTCAGCCTAACTTCTTTTAAGCAAATGCATGATGGGGCACTGTGTAAGTCATAAGAACAGTTTGATGAATGGCAAGCACTCATGCAAGTTTAACCACCCTATATTTCTGCATTTATTCAACATGCAAATGAATGAAAACGAGTCACAGGCAAAGAATGTAAAAATCAGTATATTACTTTCGTTTTATTCACCTGCTTCATCTTACTGTGTTGACTCCTACCTAGTCTTAGGAAAACACTAATTAAGCATATGTCTCAAGCCTTAGAGACAACTGCCTTCGTTCCTGTATATAAAAGAGAAAACATTTCACAAACAAATCTGCCTGCTGGATGTCTCTGAGGCAGTGTCCGCGGCCAGGTGATCTCCCAGGTCGCGTGCAGTGTGTTCCAGCAGTGTGGCTCAGACAGGATTTCCTCCTGCCTGCATCCAGGAGGAGAGGTCTGTTATGGAACACACTAGTGACGTTTCAAGGCGTGCAGGACTGAGAAGCTGGTCCCTGAGTCCTGCAGGCAGTGCAGAAGCTGTGTCACAGAAGTGCTGGCGGGAGCTGATGGACGTTAGCTTGCACCAGGGGATCACGGTGCGTAACACGGCCTCCCTGAAACCTTTTTGGCAAAACTTATGCCCATCTGCTTCCCCTCTGCTCTTTCTCCTGGAGAGGAACATATGGCCCAGAATATGTATCTTGGAAGCAGAAAATTTATTCATGCAGTTTTCTAAAATATTCTGAATAAATTTATTCATCTAGTTTTCTAAAATATTCCGAATACTTCCATTTTTCTCCTATAAGCTTTTATTCCACTTACGAACCTTAAACTCTGCCACAGCATTTTTTTTTAAAGTAAGTTCCTTGCTTAAAAAGTTAGATAGCTCACAATGAAAAATGAAGATTAAAAAAAAATGTGTATTGTACCTCAATAGTAAGAGTTACTATTGCAAGAAAAATCTTTGCCAGAATTCTCATTTTTTTTGTCCATTGCAGCATCATATTTTAATACTTACCTTGGTCCAAGAGCATTGCATCCAATAACAAACAACAACAGAAGAAAATAAAGGCACAGTTAAGCTTAACATGAACATCTAAACATCAAACATTTTCGTTTTGAGTCATTCAAATCAGAGATGAGTTTAATTCCAAAATTTACCTCACATTAATTAGTGCTTCACACCACAAAAGAACAACTAAGTTCCTAAAGATGCAAGAAAATCTTTCTTTTAAATACCAGTACCAATATCTTTGTGTGCAGCCCCATTTCCACAACCAGGGTAAACTTTTCCATTGTATCAGTGAGACTTCAGCCAACTTGCCTGTTTGAAGACAGCAGAACTGGACCCAGGATTCATCTGAATTTGTTCTCACTTCTGACTAAATATATATAAACTTTACACATATATATTTATATGTGTGTATACATATATAGAATATATACTTGTTTATATACATATACCTGTACACACAAAAATATGCATGCATATAAATATATATATATATGCATTAATATTTTAGTATTTTTATACAAAACACTCCAATTCTTGATTGCAAAAATGTAGTATAAGCAAAAACATGCCATAATAAAACCATGCCAGACCAGTTGATGACTCTTTGATAGCTTATCCAGCACAACCTACCAAACACTGACACACCACACATGCAGTGCCTGTAAAGGGACAAGCAACACTGAAATGGAAGTTTGTCATAACCAAATACTTTTCTAACAAACAAGTAGATAATGTACTCTGCATGTTCATTGAAGTGTTTCATTGGAGTGCATTAAGAATAACACAGCTGTTTCTCATCACATACAGCAAAAGTGAAGTACAGTACAGTACAGTAGTTGCCTAAAAACAACTGAACTCAACAGGGTTCCTTCTGCTGATTTCAGTGGGGTTTAGGACAGATTTGGGTGTTTTCACCTAATAATATGTAGAGTTTTAGATTCTTCTTTTCTCTAAATATTTTAGTGGATGTTGTTGATTCCTACAAGTCAGGTGCATGGGTCATGAAACCATTTTCTACTACCTTTGTATTGAGTCTATTGTTTATCCTACCTTTGCTGCAACAGATGAGTTGGGTTTCTCAAGCAAGTCCCAAAGCTTCTTCCTTTTCTCTGGGCAGCAGGTATTATCAAACTCTTCCCCTTCTCTCTCTCTCAATGTCTCTGCCTCTCTCCTCAGTTCCTCATTCATTTGCTCTTTCTTTTGATGGTATCTTGCCTGGCAGCAAGATTCTAAATATATTTCATCAATCCCCCAGTAATCAAGCTCCTGGCCAAAAGAGAGAGCACACATTTCTTCCATCATATGTAGTTTCCCTGTCCTGTAGAAATTCAAAATGGAAGTGAAAGCCCCCGGGTGTCGATCAAAAAAATACTCATTTTCATTCAGATTGTAGTCATCACATACTTCTAGCAGAGATTCATGGGTATTGCAGTCTCTGAGCTTTCCTAATCGTGTCCTTGGAAGTCTGTCCAAAGTCCTCCACAGCACTTCATGGTTGAGTCCACCAACATTTATTTTAACTCTCCGTGAGCAGGCTTTGCTCCTAATGATCTCCACTGGTTCCGGAGGGAGAGAAAGGGTGGACCTTGAAGACTTTTTGGTGATCCCTGGTGGAGCTTTCTCAGCCATTCTGAAAAAGACGAAGTTGTAACACCAGAGTCTGTAGGAAAATGAGCTTGGAGACTACGAATATTTGGGCAGAATCCTCTTCAGACAGACAGCTCCATTCCTGAAGCTAAAAAAGACAAAAAATTAGAATATTTCCAGGTACAATGCATCCCCCAATCTCTCTTGCTCTCTCTCTCTCTCTCTCCCTCTCTCTCTCTTTTTCCATACTTTCATATGCAGATTAAAATTTAATGATTTTAATTTGCCCTCTTTATAGTGATACTCTTTGTGGTAATATCCAGAAGCACTGGAACAGCTGGAACATCTAAGAGCACTATGCTTAAGCAAAGGAAAAACTCACTGGAATTCCTGCATTTGTGAAAATCAACTGTTACAATTTGTACAAAGGACTTGGGCTTTTTGGTTTTTTTCAGGAATCAGTTTCTGATGCATATGTGTTAGCTTATATCTGATTACTTATCTTTTAATGTGTAAGGTGTGCAAATGGAAAGATTATAGGGATATCTATAAGTAAAGACAGAGGCTAGTCTACCTTTTATTGAAAAATCCAAATTTGGAAGATACTGAAACCGAATGAAACAATCACAGTATATAAAAATCTCCAAACCAAACTGCTTCTCTCCTTGTCCCAATTCAAATCTTAGTTTGCTGTATTATTTCATGGGTAAATGTTATTTACCAAACAATTGAAATGCCATCCTGAGAAGTCGGGTTTTTTTCCACCACACAGCACTTATTCCTTTACAAATGGGCCAAAAGAATCCTAAGTCTTTTGTGGCCAACTGACCAACCAGCAATACAGGTTATATAGGCAAGGGGTGCATACAGTTCTCTGGATCCTCTGCAAGGCTCTTCTCTGCCCACTGTTCACCTGTTACATTGCTGCAGACATGACTGCATGACAGCAATCAGCGACTTCGGTTTAAATAACCCACAAGTGCATCCTCACTCACTGTGCCCAGTGTTTCAGTGAACTCTGAAGTGCAGCTGCTTGTCACTAAATGTAGAATACCAGAATCAATCAGGAAGGAAACCCACCCACCAGATCTACTGCTGCCAACTGTCAGACACAGTGCTTAAGTATTAACCTAGCAATAGCACCACAGCCCAAAGAATGCTTAGACAAGGCTTCCATTCCAAACTTGGAAAGTCCTCCTCAGTAATTCCCAGAGTTGACATCTCCTCCTCCTGCTCTCAGCAAATCAACCATTGCTTGCTTTGTTTTGCTTGAAGTGAAATAAGTCCAGTAAACAAAAGAATTTGAAGTGTACCAGAATTTGATCCTCTTTGCAGAGTAAAGCATGAAAGTTGTGCTGAGAGGGATTGTTACTTATAAATACATCAGGAGTAAACACCTGGGAGGGGTTTGAACTATTTGTACTGAAGTACCAGTTGGCACAAGAACAAACGGGAACAAACTCATCATGAGAAAAGGCAGAAATTTGAAAGAGAATTAGAAGGTCACATAGACCAGATCTGCACCAGAGCAGTGAGGATTTAGAATAATCCTTTACTAGAAGTATCAGGAAAAACAAAGAATAATTCCAGTGTGTCATCTGACATGCCCATGACAGTATTGACTATGTTGCTGGTATAAAATCAAAATTGCTAAACTTCATTATAGCTAAACTTTAAAAGATCCTCCACCAACAGATAAAATAAGACTCAGTCAACTACAGTCCAGGTATGACTATCATGTCCAAAAACATCAGAAAAGAGGAAAATTACTTATGAGAAAAATACTTACATCTAAAGATTTAAGATCTAAGATTTAAAGATTTTTCTTTTTTTTTGTTTTGTGCATAAGCTAAATTATGGCAACAGCTCAGAACACCATCATTTTAGTTACCAATTTCACTGTCAAGATGAACTTCAAAACTGTAAGGGTCCAAATATTCTGCATCTTCCCATCCTGCCTCCAGCACTGCATTGTGAAGATCCCTCCTCATCCCCCAGTGCAACCCAGAGCACTTCTGTGCCTAATTACGTAAGGGTTTAAGCCTGTAACATTTACCTTCATTCACAACAGTGATTATCTGATAACTTCAAATAGCCTATGAAAATCAAAGCCCCAGCACCAGAAGGTTTGCATAATATATATCCCTTTCTTTAGTGTTTTTTTTTTCTTCTTGACCTTAGGCTGATTTTTTTTCTCTGGTTTTACCCTCCTCCTCATTGCCTTATATGCAAGGGGATGATGATGAGACTTCTGAGAAGTGGGGGACTCCAACCCTTGCAAGATCTCTTCACTTAAGCATTTCCTAGTGATCTGTGATGCATTTATCAGTCTTCTGACATACAGACAGCTACACAAAGAGTAAACAGTTATGAGAGGATATTTCTCTACAGAGGAAATATTTGCAAACTCTATTTTGAAGAAAATATTTTAGATTTCAATGCACAATAATGTTTCTCCTTTAAACTTAAGAAAATAAAAGAATTTAAGAAATTCATAAAGAGGTCCTGTTACCCTTCATGGAATCAGTCAAGTCTTCTGGCATTTCCTAGAGAGGTTCACTAGTTTATTCACTATTATATCTCAGAGATTTATTTTTCTGTTTTTAAAATGAAAATGTGTACCCTAATATTAGCAATATCAAGTAAAAACACAATAGAGATCAAGCATCTCATCTGATTAATCTTAAGTTAACCATATCCTTAATTGTTTTTCTGATTGCAGAAACAAAAGATTAACAAGACTATGCATTGTTTTAACTTTTCTGCAGTGTAGTTACCAGACATATTTTTTAAACAATGCAAATACTCTAGTGTCACCATGACTGGTCTAAATCTGATAAAACATTTTTTGATTTTTCAGTATAATTATTGGTTGCATTTTCCTACTGGAGGAAATGTGGCTTTTCTAAAACTTTAAAAATCCTGGTGGTCACACTGAAGTCAGCAGTGAAACACTATTAAGTTTAGTGTTGAGAATGTGCTGTGTACCAAGGGATGTATGTACCAAGGGATGAACCACCATTCACAACATGCAGCATTCTGAAAAGATTAAAAAAGCGCATTTTCCCAAGTGGAGAATCTTGAACCTTGAGAGTGATTCTTCGCCTTTTTTACAGAGCTCTTGTCATTGAAATATACACTGAAGAAGGAGAATGTATAACTTAAAAATAAATAAACAAATTAGTTTCGTTTCCTTCAGAAGTGCTTTTATTCCCACCTTCCTTCATTCTTCATACCTTCTTTAGTTCTCCGATGATAATTTTTTAAAAATTTCTTCCTGTGCAGCTTTTCCCCAAACCTTGGCTAAAAAGCCTGGTTTTAACTGTGCCTTTAACAAAAACATAATCAATAGGCTCCACTTTCAGAATCACAGGGTCCCTTTACCATCTTCACAGTCCTCCTTTGGGCACTCTCCAATAGCTTTATATTATCATATTGTGGCATCCAAAACTGCAGCACTTGAGGTGAGGCTGCCCCAGTGCAGAGCGGAGCGGGACAATCCCCTCCCCTGCCTGGCTGGCCATGCTGTGCCTGATGCTCCCCAGGACACACCTGGACCTCCTGGCTGCCAGGGCACTGCTGACTCATGTTCAACTTTCTGCTGACCAAGGCCCCCCGGTCCCTATCTCTGGCACTGCTTTCCAGCCCATCATTGCCCAGACTGCACATCCATCCAGGGTTGTCCCACCCAAATGGTGAATGTGGGCACTAGGCCCTGTTACACTTCATGTGGTTGGTGATTGCTCATCTGTCTAATTTAGCAAGCTCTCTCTGCAGAACCTCCCTGCCTTCAAGGGTGTCAACAGCTCCTCCCAGTTTTATAACACCTGCCAACTTGCTTAGTACCCCTTCCAGTCCTGCATCCAAGTCATTTATAAAGACTTGGAAGAGCACAAGGCTGAGGATGGAGCCCTGCAGAACCCCACCAGTGACAGGTCAGTCTGATGTCATCCCATTCACTATAACCCTTTGTGCCTGACTCATGAGCCAGCTGCTCACCCATCCTATGATGTGTTTATCCAGCTGTGGGCTGGACATTTATCCAGAAGGATCCTGTGAGAGACAGTACCAAAAGCCTTTCTGAAATCCAAAAAAAGGTTACACCCACTGCTTTCCCCCTATCAACTATGTGGGTTACCTTGTTGAAAAAGGAAGTCGCCTTTATGCTATCTAACATTTCTAACTTGAAAATCCACATTATCAATTTAATACAAAATCACCAGATCTTTCATCATAACGAAATGATACAAGTCAAGTTACCTTTACAATTTACCTTTCTGGATTTTAGCTACTGTAACTAACTCAGAAGATTTTTTATTTTTTTTTCATAAGAAGGCTTAAAATACATCTCAGCTTGGCTTGTTGTCTTAACCTTCAGGCTGTATGCAATTCCACCATGCACCTTGTCCACCATGGGCTAGCAATAAATGTAACTATCACTTGCGAGGCAGGCAAAGCCAGCCTGGTGCTCACCAGCACTCTTAGCAATTGGTAGAGAAAAACACAAATTCAATCCCCATATATAAGAGCAAATCTAGAGAAACCCTGCAACCTTCCTGTGCAATAATAAAATTACTTTGTAGCAAAATACCTGTAATATTACATAAAACTCTTCAAATCAAAGTCAATTCTTTGAATTAAATAAAAATGAAAACTTCAAAGACTACAACTCGAAAAGCTAGGGAAAGCCAGAAGGAAGGTTAAGTGCCCTCCCCCGCACCACAGACATGCAGCTTTTAATGGTGTGACTCTCACATCAATCCCTTCCTCTTTACATGAACGGGTAATTATTTGCCATTTCTTTTCATCTTTCTCATTCAGTATTTGGCCTCTGATGTTATTCAGCATTTCCTGCTGCAAGGCCTACATTACACACAAAGTGCTGAATTTCCCTCAGGGAGCTCTCCTGTCCTACCCAAGCACTTCCAGGGTATCCCAGTCTCCCCTTCAGTAGGAGGCCATTATTACCATTGCTTTAAAATATAGAAATGAAGGCTGTAGATGCCTGAGGTATCCAACAATTTTGGCTGCTCAGACTGAGACAGCTGCTTTTTAGAGTCCTTAGCATTTTCAGCCCTTTTGATGGGCATGCCTACATGACCAGATTAAACCCTCAGGCTGAGGAACCCAGCTATCTGTACTGTCACGTTGCCGGAACATCGCCTGCCATGGCACAGTTAGGACTCTCCCAAGTCATTTGCAAGGATGGCTGGAGAGTCCATGCTTCAAGGTCTGCTCCTAATAAGTGGTTTGTTTGCAGCCATCTGCTTTGGAGTGCAAGTGAGTGTAACTGCACACAGGGAGGTTGCCGTGCTGAGCAGTGCCGAGCAGTGCCAGCCCCTTCCACGGTCTCCATGCGCAAGACCTCTCTTCCAAAAGGATTCACATCCCAGCAGCTCTTGCATGCCTTAGTCATAAACATCTCTCCCAATCTTACATACAAATTTTGCTAAAGAAGATGGAGAAGTCGCAGTACATAAGCACGCTTCACTGCTGGAGCATGTCCTGCATTTAAAGCAGCGAGGAAAAATGTATAGTACCTAAGAAGAGGCTGTATCATCAGGACCCCAGGAAAAGTGAACATTTTGCTTTCTTCTGACTTTTAAGGGACAAACATCTACCATTTCTGTCAGAAGACGTCTTTTTGTCAAAATTTGTCAAATTGTTTTCAAGAAAAGATTTTATTAATTAATTTCCTTGCTTTGAAAACAAATGGAAGAGTTTTTCACAATTTGTTGGAAGTGTCTTCAACATTTTAAAACAAAATCTGGTTCTAGACGTACCAATATTTTATTTTTTTAAAGTTCAAGAAAGTTCTGGATTAAAAAGGAGAGATTGTGAAATTATTAAACATTAAACAAATTATTAAATGGGTGATCCCATTCAAAGTGTTTATTTTCAAGTCTGGAGAGTCTAAGATCAATGTGCTGGATTTCTTCATGTGCAAAAACGCTCACCAAAATCAAGAAAGATCTGGGGAGACAATTTTTGCATTTACTAGTTTAGCTGTTAAAACTGACTTAAGGCTTAAGAACTTCAGGCTGTATTTAATGTGGTTTGCAACACTTTCTGGGAAAACTAGCTTTAGGTTTTGTAGGTGTAATGTCAGGGCAAATTCAGAGCAGACATTAGGATAAAGTTCTTCACCCAGAGGATGGTTGAGCACTGGAAGAGACTCCCCAGGGAAGGGGTCATGACACCAAGCCTTTCAGAGTTCAAGGAGCATCTGGTCAATGTTTTTAGTAATATGGTTTAGTTTTTAGTTTTAGGTAATCCTGTGAGGAGCAGGGAGTTGAACGCAAAGATCCTTATGATCTCTTCTAGACGGAAAACTGGAGGTACTCTGTGATTTAAAAAAACCTTAGAAAGCCTGTGCTCACCTCAGCATGTGACTCCTAGAGCCTACAACCAGCAAATTAGAGAGATCCAGCAAATTAGCCAAGAAAAGGTACAGCAAAACCAAAACATTTTTACTGAGCAAACACATTTTTGCTAACTTATTTGTCTGTATGATTCTTCTTTTCTTTCAGTGTCTCCTTTGCTGTAATCTCTCTGCTGCCACATCTTAGCTCTCAAATGTCTGCTCCTTGTTTCAAAATATGAAGATCTTAAGTTTCTTAATGATGTGCTGTGGGATCCTTTTACTAGAATTTTCCCTTAATTTCAGTTTTTAAAAAGATGGCTGATGTGATAGCTAAAACTCTGCATAAAACCATCCCGCTCAAATGTTCGTTATTTCCATTTCCCACCTTTAGAGAAGTCACATCTCATATAGTTAAGGATTGGCAAGCTGAACGCGGGAAGTGTCAGGAAACATGTCAAAGAATTCCTGAGCATCCTTTGTATGTCTCAGATTCATATCTATATGCAGGAACACATGCATGTGTGCACAGGAGAGAAGTATCTGAGCTTTGATTATCCAAATTGCTGGTGACAGCTCTTGGCACAAGTCCTCAGAGGGTGGGTGAAACCACTTGAAGCAACCTGGTCTGAGGGGGCAAAGATGGAGCCTTAGCCTCTCCCCCCTGCTCCCCTGTGACACAGCTTCTCTGTGAGCAATGACTGGCCCTTGCCAGACTACAGCCATGGGCAGAGCCGTTACTGGAGAGCTGAACTAAGACCAAATCCCACCTGTTGCTTTGACTGCTCTGTTAACAGCTATGGATGAGTTGGTCTATGAAAAGTAAGATCTCACTTTGAGAGTAAATCCTGCAAAATCAGCTCTTGGGGCTATGGCTATGGTCTGAAATGATGATTATTTCTACTTCATAACAGACCTCACCAGTTATTTGTTTCTGGTATGTGAAAATTTAAACTTTGGCTGCACAAAGTCTTGGAGATCTGCAGGAAAAAACTCAAAAAAGATGAGGCCTTTTATAGACTAACTTTTCAGATTGACTAAATCAGTCTGTCTGCTAACTCGCTGTTCTCACCATCTTGAGCACAGAGGTGTCTTTTAGATGGATGAGCTGAACTTCACCGAGGAGCAGCAGACTCCAAGACTCTATAAATTCCCTAGGAGCCTTGGATAAGAAAACCCAGACAGAAATAGGTAAGGTGACAGAAGACAGAAAAAGAGGGAAAGTATTACTGATAAAATGTTTTTAAAGTCTTGCAGTCACACAAGCCTGGCAGTTTTGGCTTATCTGAGTTTTTTCTAACTACCCCAATAGCACTTGTAATCACTTACTGAAGCTCTTATGCAAGGTAAAGCCACGTGGGTGGGCTCCAGACACACTACAGGTGATGCAGACTGCTTTACAAAAAGCTAAATGCTCTTGAGAGCATTCAGAGTAATTTTACCTCAAGTCTCATGGAATTTAGGGCTCAAGTGGTCTTTTTGAGTAGTACCTCTTCACAAGTCTGTATTGAGCACTGGGATTGCAGCATCCCCTCAGCCTACACTGGGGTCTCTAGACAACGCTGAACATGGCTTTTGTAGCCCATCCAGCGCTGAATCAAGATCCCCACCAAACTTTATTTCAGATCAGCTCCAATTCTCTTTCCTTACTAGCAGCTCTGCTTTTGGTGCTTGTGACAAGTGTGGCTATATGATCCTTACAAACAATCCTGATGCATTCCTGCTCAGTTTACAAAAACCTTTCAATTTCCATTGAAGGTTGAAACATTTCTCATTTAGGATGTAGTTGTTGGTCATGTCTGCACTTTACTGTTCATGTTTACAATTGGTTGCTAAGGGCTGTTACTGCTTTTGCCAAAGATACTGTCTTTCACGGCTTATTTTGCCTTCCCTGGAAACTTCTGAGGAGATGAGCTGTCACAGAGAAGTACAAGGCCAAATGGCAGATCATTTTCTTTAATGTCAAACAACCTGATATTACAGAAATGTGATTATGTAAGGTCCTCATGTCAGGTCTAAATCAGACTACATATTTATATCCCAACTAGACTCTGAATCCACAGGTTTGATTGGTGCTTCCATAGAATTCTTTGAGAGTCTACAGATGTTACATGTGCAGGATACACTAATAATAGCAAATACATTAATATTAATAAATTAGAACTTTGAGTTGCAATTTATCCGTCCACCACTTGATTTTCTCTTCTAATTGCATTGCAGTGCATTAAGATGATGGAGGAGATTGTCAACACATCATTTGTTCTTTCAGGAGGCACAAAAGTAATCAATTGTCCTAAAGCAATTTGTTTTAGAGTTATTCTAAATATGCTAGCTTCTCTAACCCTTCAATCTTCCACTGCTCCCTACCAATAGCAGTGCTGCCAAGTAGCTGAAAGCAGTGAAGAACTTCACAGATGTCTTTTTGTTCTCCTGAAGAAAAGCCTGCACAGTGTAGTAACGAATGATGATTCCAGGTTTCTAGGCAGGGAAATATTACACAACATATAATATTATCCTATATACACAGAGAATGATGTCTGAAGCAATGAGGCACATCATACAGAAGAGTCAGATTTTATCCCTCTTTGAATAAAATTGCACCCAAAATTTTGGATGTTGCACTTTGGTCAGAATCCTGGTATACTGTTGAGTTTTCTAATAAAGAAAAAACATGCAATGCCACTGTCCCAAATCTACAATTAAGGAAAGCACAGTTGTATTCTTAAGTGACTTCGGAAATTAAAACATTTATGCTCAATTGCTGCTTCTGTCAAAATTTAATTTTCAACCATTTCTAACAGGACTGTTCCCTGATTCAGTCAAGGTAAATGGTAGGCCTATACCTACCTGGACCACAGACAGAAAGAGACTTGGCCAAAGAATACAGTTTGAAAGTTGCAGATTTACTCAAGAGATATTTATCTCAATCAATTAGGAGCCGATCTCAAACTCCTACTTTTGGTGCTTTACAGAAGCCCCAAAGGCGGAACAAAGGAATGAATCAAGGCCTTGGTTTTTGGGAGACTCAGTTTTTGACAAGTGCCTTCGTACATTCATAGCTGGAAATATCCCCGAGGTAACAGCATCAGCAAGTCTCTACAGAAGGCTTTTATCATTAAAAATTAAGACAAATTTCCATCTAATCTTGATCTGAAGAATCCAACCCTTCAACATTTTGACGTCTTCAACTATAGGATGCCTTGGAAAAACATCCCAAACTACTACTACAAACTGCTGTGCTGGGCCTAGGGCAACCCAACATCTTATTTTGCCTATCTGAGAAAAGCAGTCACCCAGAGAACACAAAACTTTACTTCCTGACCTTATCTAAGACCTTATCAGTTTTGGTTCCACATAACGCACAAAGATACAGTTGGTCTGGAGGTCAGTAAGGGGAAGCTGCTCTTAGGAACTCCAGTTTAACACTGTAGAGAAGAAGTTACACTGACTTTTAGTCCTACCTGATACCAAGAGTATTGATATTTTTTGACCCTCAAATTGACCTGACAATAGAAGAAAAGTGAGGACTCGCTATCATGCACAACCCTATGCTACTGTTACTACTATAATTCTGAAATCAAGACAGGCTAAAAGGAGCACTTTTATAAAACTGCCACTATAAATTAATTTATTTACTTCTGTCAAGCCAAAATGTATTTTTAAAAGCCACAGCATCCTCTTAAAAATGTGCTTCATCAGAACCATTAGTTCAGGGTTTCTAATATTAAACACACAAGTCCCAAGTTCAAAGAAGGGTGTGGGAACCTCTAAGGCAGGATCAACACGATACTTCACAGTCAGGAAGAAGACACTCTTAACTCCCATCCAGGCCCAATGTGTAAGCAGGATCAAAAGGGACACAAGCCACCCACATGATATTCTAAGCCTGGAGACCTCTCCTACAAGAGGTATGTAAAATAGTCCTTCAAAAGAACTGAACAAGGTCTATTCTTTCAAAAATACCATGAGGTGGTGGCCTTGGTTCCACCTTGATGTCATTGCTTGGGCATTAAACATTCACTGAAGGACCACGTTCATCCCTGGTGATTCAAACCTGTGGTTCGTACCTTCCAGGCTCCTGCTGCTATCAGTAATTCCCAGGACAGCTGCAGTGATGGAGATCATCCCCATTCCTACTGAACAAGAATGAGGCAGCCTGTGCTTGAAAGACAACAGACACAAATGAGTCTATAACTGAGGGGTGTGACCAGTCCTTTGGTGGGTGGTAATCTTGGATTGCAAGAAGTGAAACGTTTATTTGCATCATATTAATCTATGAAAGGCCTAAAAGCTCCGGTTTTCTCCATCAGTACCAAACCACAAGGTTACTGAGGAAAAGCGAGATATTTTTGCTTCTACCTGGGTTATCTACAAACATGTTGAAGCGGATAAATATTCTCATCCCTTCTTCAGTTCAAAGGGAGCAGAAGCACTGCTAATGCCACTTTAATGACATGCCTCAATAAGTACCAAAGTGACTATCAGTAGCCAGGCTACTGAGAAAAAATTCAAGTATAAAGCTTACCCAGTTAAGAGGTTTGCTCTATGTCAGCAATAATAAGAAAAAAGAAAGCATAAAAGGAAATATTCCAGAAGGCAAGACCTTCTAGACAGCACTCCTGTCAAGGTAGAGCGACTCTGTGCTGTTAATCTCACCAACCACTGGAAAAGCACGTTCAATACTGTCATTCACAGTTGTGTGATTTCAAGGCTAATTAAGCCTATTCACTATTTTGAGTCTGCTTAAATACATTAGTGGGATTCTTCTAGCTTCTGCAGCTTGCCAGCACTTTCTGCTCAAACTGTCTCAGAATGTCTCTCGTATATGCAAATTTACACTGAATGAATGGCTATAAATTATAGCAGGATTATTCTGCCATTTGAGAGTACATCTACCTGAGATGAGGTCAACAACCTTGTAGGCAACCAAATCCTGATACCTTAAGAGGGCAAATGACACAACTGAAACTCTGTAAAAAGAAACATGGCTTCATTTTGACTTCTTGCATTTGATTGTAATTTTTATCTCTATACATATTGAAAATACAGCTAATTTTTTAGAAGTTAACTATTGATGAGGTACTGTGAAATATTACTTTATGAACTGCCTTATTAATGCTCTGAGGCAAATTTATTCTGTATTTGGACTGTACTGCCATAACTGATTTCTATTTCTTAACTTGTTAGGCAATCAGAGGGAGAAGCTCATCTCCAGTGTCATCAAAGAAGATTACGTTCGAGAGCTTTGTTCAGTTAATTATCAGCACAGCTTTGCATTCATTTCCTCGTAACGTGGTTTAACCTAAAGGGCTGACATTTATTTCCTAACAAGCTAGTACCTGGATATGATGGCAGCAAGAAGAACACCTCGCAATAGCAAAGTGATTTCCTAGTAAGAAGCACTTTCCTAGGGGTAACAAAAACCTAGGGGCTTATGCATCACGTGCCAGTGCTGTGGTAAGAGAGCTGTTCAGCCCCTCTGCCTTGGCTCAGGCTGTAAATGCCCTCACACAATTTTACAGTGCACTGTGCTCCCCTGTCATGGTACTGTGAGGGGTAAATTGGTCAATTGCCATTGCTCCTTGCAAAGAGTTCAGCTGCTGTTTATTGCAGCCTACTCCTAAATGCTCAGAGCTGCATTATGCCAGCATTACATATATTATTTATTAGCTAATAGATTGTTGTTCTGACTCTCTTGCTGGTGCCAGCAGTGATGCTACTGACTACTACTCTTTATAGTTATCCAGAGAAGGAATAGGGATGTACAGAATCCAGACACTTAAGTCACAGCTGATCTATCATTATGGCTAAATATAGATTTCCTGCATTAGAAACAAATAAATTTAAAACACCACTGATTTTAGTGGCCTGAGACTTTTCTTTTACTGTTTCCTCATTGTTCATACCATAATCCAGGAAGAAGTGCATTCAAAATAATATTCTTTATTTTCTGACTATGCAGTTAACATCACCATACTTTCATGCTGGTGAAAAAAAGTAGTTTAAGACACTCATCCTTTAAGAAATTCATCCATTAAGAAACTCCATCCCTCCAGACTTGGAAAAAGGAATGTATTGCACAGCAAACAAGCGAAAACTTAAGAAGATGCCAGTGTGTGACTTGTGCTGAAATTTCTGCACATGCTGTAGCAAGCACTGGGATGGACAAAAGACAAAATAGCCTTTGTTGTCCTTCCACATTTTTATGAAGAATACAAGCAGGTTTAAGCCTAATAGATTTTAAATATCTTGACTGATGCATACTCTCCTAAGGCTTTTATGGTATATAGTGGTCTGAGAAGCTATACCAGGACTGACTTTGTATGGTAACTAAGATAAGAAACCTCCAACTTCTGTTCAATAAACACTTGAGTTGTTAAGCTTCTCTGTTCAATTTTTTTGTTTTAAATTTAGCCATATATATGTATTTTATTTAGACTTTATTTGAGCGTGACTGAGCAAAGTATATCTTATAGCATGCAATATGATACCTCTAATTGCATCATAGTGAAGAAAAAATTTAAAATAATGAAATTCTTTCCATATCTTTTCCATATAGCCAGAGAATTATAGATTAAAAAACATATGAAGCTATGGGATTGCACAAAAATCCACATTTACAGTAGGATTACATCTACTCTGTAATGTCCTAAGCAATTTCTTTGCACATTATCCCATAGAAGACTATTGCACATCTTAAAAAAAATCTCTGCAATTTAATATTGGAAAATTTATTTTGGTTTGAAGTTAATATTCTTGTTACAAAGTAAACACGCATGTCTCCCTACTAAAATGTGAGTTAAAACAACATATTATTATTATAAAATCCAAGGAATTATATTATTATTATTATAAAATCCAAGGAATCAAATAGCCAGTTCCACTACTCCAGCAAAAACCACAACAAAAAGATGCCCACTACAGATGGGAAATCAAAAATATTTTCTCTTGGGGTGCTCATATCCTATGACTAGAAACAGCAAAACACAACAGAGTAAACTACAGCCTGTTTATTATAATGCATACATGATAATGTTTATTTTATATTATTGTGTAATATTAACGTTTATTTTATATTTATGTTTATAATGTGCAGACACCTCTTAGGTAAAAAACCCTTATTCCTAAAGATGATAAAAACTTACTGTAGCAATATTAGACAAACATGTATAGTCCTTTCAGAGGCAATCATTGCTTAATTCTAAGAGCTGTGAGCCTTGCTGGGTCAGAAGACATTATGCAATAACATGATGAATTAATAGAATTGACCCCTGAAAACATCCAAAATTCATTTTTAGGCTGCATGTATGTCTACTGAGATAAAGCTGAAGTGGCGTACAACTTTAATCTGTTCCCTTTCTGGCTCCCATCTCTTCCCGTGGGGAGCAGCAGGTCTGTACTCTGGCAGAGCAAACACCTTCAGGAGGGTCTGCAGTGGAATCCCACTGCACTGACATACTTCCAGTCACTGCACCCTTCACCAGATATCTCAGCTTGCATTCCTCCTCTGAGCTGAGACCAGACAGACCTTCCCCAATGTGCTGTTTATATCATGACAGACGGAGTAAAACACTGACTGAAATATCCTTCAGCAGGTAGCTTTAAATACAGTAGCATCATGGAATATATTTTACTTGCACATGTGGTTACATGAAGCTCAAGGAAATCACATAAGATCAAGATTTTTTTCTAAAAGTGACAGTAGCAAACTGTTTGGCAAAATCCCAACTGTTGGCAAGAAAGCTATTGCAAATCTTGACCTCTTGCCTTGCTTTGAATGGCACGCCAGAATTTGCCAATTAACTTTCACTAAGGAAAAAAAAAGGCTGAATATGAATAAATATATGTGATATGGTATTGTTAAGGCAATGGGACAATTCAAAACACTGAAGCAAATGGAGATGTTCAGGCTGAAGCGTGCTGCTCTGAACAGCACCTCTCCCTCATCTCGAGCTGAAGATGTTTTACTGTCTGAGTGAGGGCAACCTGCTGAGCTCCAGCAACAGCATCCAGCCGAGAAAGGAGGCGAGAGAAATTCCAATGCTGTGGTTAGAGCGGCCTGCAGAAGCACCCATTGGGAAAAAAAAGCATTAGAACAAGCCAGCTGCAAGTTCCACTAATGCTGAACGAAGTGAGAGTTTATCAGTTGTATCAGATTTATCAGTTGTTTGAACAGAATAGACAGAGGTGCTAAGAACCAGAAACAACCTTTTTTTTTCTGTACTGCATCTTATCTCTCTGGGAAAGACTCCAGAGTTTTGCTAGCACATCTTGGTGATCAGAGAACAAACAAATCCCATAAGTGGCATGTACTCACTGACCCTGCTTCCCTGAAAGTTTCTCCTAAAACTCCCTGGAGGATCGTGTCCCAGGCTTGGAGGAATGTTCAGTTTTGCAGACCTTGCCCAGCCTCTGAGGCTTGGTGCTAGCTCTGCTCTAAGTTGGACAGACTCGCCAGCTGAGCAAACTTGAACTCTAGGTGTTTTTAATGCAAAATGTCACCAGACTGGCTTTTCCCCCTCCCAAGCCAGCTCAGTCTCGCTGCTATTCTTCGTCCTCTAAACCAATCCTGGCACCTCCTCAGAGCTCCAGGACAGGGTCACTGAAATCCTTTGCTAAGGTGTCCTTTTAATAGCAAGGTCTTGATGACTATGTATTTGCTGAGGAACGTTGTCTCCACCTGATGCTAGGGACACTTCCTTTCTTACACAAACACTGAAAAAGTGACAATTTTGGCAGTGTTGCTAGAGTCAGTCTTTTCTGCACTGGATTAAAATGTCCAAGAAACTGCATATATAATAACTGCCTATTGTATCTTAATCATTATGTAACTTGAATTGAATGAAGTCCAAACCCTACTATAAATATGGACGGTACATACATAGGGTAAAAACAAAGGTCTACCTTCACCCAGGCAGTGAAATTCTGATAGAAGAAACACACTGAATGGTTTGTAGAAGCCATGTAGCCAATGAACATGCCTATTCATAAAGACATTTAGGTTTTTAAATCCAGGGGCCAGCATGCTACCTACCTACAGAAAGCATATATGACAGTGTATTTTAGACTACCACAATGCTACATGTATTTTCTTCCATAAAGGAGATTTTTCAGTCCCTGGGTAGATGGGATAATTCCAACGACAGCTACAGAGAAGGCTGAGGTTTTGTATCATCAGGTTTCCACAAGCACTATCAGAGCATCGGAAACAAACGACGAGCCTTTATCGGTAGAGCTCACCCACGGCAGGAGGCAGAATACTACGAAATGTCATTCCCTCCCTCCCTTTAGCAGCTCTGAAGGAACAAAAATACAAGCCACGGTTTCCAAAGCGCTCCAGGGCGAGGGTTCTATTATCCAGCCTCAGACCGATCCAGGCAGCCGGGGAGAACCCCCCGCGTCCGTCCCGCCCCGCCGATCGTGCCCACTCCCCAGGGGCGCTCCCGCTGCGCAGCGCCCGGGGCACCCCGGGGCTCCCCTCGGGAGCGCCGCGCTCGCTCCCGGCCGGCCCGGGCGCCCGCGGCCAGCGGGCAGTTCTCGCCTCCTCTGACAGTCCCATCAGGGCGGGAGCTGGGAATGACTCGGGCTCTCAAATAAATACAAATAAAAGCAAAAGGCAGCCCTCGGCGGAAGAGGGATGCCCTCCCGCTTACCTTGCTCCGCGGGCGCCCGGGGCGCCGCCGGGGGCTGCAGGAGGGATTCCCCAGCGCTGGCAGGGGCTGCTCGGGCTTCCCCGGGCACTGCGCGGCCGCCAAAGCCACGGCGAGGGATTTGTTTTGGTCGCTCCTTCCCGGGGAGGGTTTTCCTCTACATTCCCGGCTCCACATCACCGCCTCTCCCAGCACGGGGAGGGCTGGGGGTGGAAAAACCACGGCAAAGACATCTCCCTCCTAGCCCCGGAGATGAAAAACCGC
Source organism: Hypocryptadius cinnamomeus (assembly GCA_013400635.1). Lineage (NCBI taxonomy): Eukaryota > Metazoa > Chordata > Aves > Passeriformes > Zosteropidae > Hypocryptadius > Hypocryptadius cinnamomeus. The sequence goes on from VYZP01025025.1 coordinate 74,240, forward strand.
CGGAGCAGCCGCGCGGCGAGC
>VYZP01025026.1:0-26605 GCA_013400635.1 Hypocryptadius cinnamomeus
TCTCACCTTATCTGAATGCATTTTCCTGGATGAAATTAGATCAGCTGTTATCTCTGAACACACACCCCATGAATTGTAGGTGGAAATATCCACAAGGAAAAACAGATGCTCTTGTGATTGACAGAAACCCCTGAAACAGTCTGCTCCACAGAAACAAAGGCAGAGATGTTCACAGGGATGACTTACTAGCCTGTATTACACTGGCAGAGAGACATTTTTGCATGAATAAAGGTCTGGTCTGGTTGCAGAATAAGTAAATATACTAGCTTCAAATTCTATATAATCTAGTTTGCTGCAGAAAATTAAAAATATTAGTATAGCAACTGTTAAATCAAGTGATTTAAAAACAGTGTAAGGTGGAATGAAAAAATATCATAGTAGAAAATCCCATAGCTGCATGTTTTGGGTAAAATCAGTGAGAGAAATAAAGCTAAGTAACACCTGGGTGACTGCAACCAGTGAGAGATGATATTTTGCTGTATGTGGAGATTAGTTTAAACCCTGCATTTGTGTATATTTCCTCTCAAGTATTAATACCAGTTTTGTAAAGCACACATAATGACACCAGAAAGGGCTGCCATGTTCCAGCATTACAATTTTCATTTTCTTAAAACGACAAATAAAAGATCCCAAAGGCTTTAGGAAACTATGGATTTTTTTTACATAAATCAATAGCATTTTGATCCTAGTTGTAGTGAGTACTAATGAAACTCTTGTCTTTTAATACTGGCCTGTGGCACATGACTTTGTGATAGCAATGCCCACACCACGAGGTCTGATCCTGTGTGGTGAATTCCCAGCTACTTGCATCCTAAAAGGTCACATTTCCTATCAGTTCATTAGCAGTTCTGTGCAAAAAGAGGTATGAGCTGTGTGTTACAGTAACTTAAAATTAATGGGAAAGAGTTTGTGGACAATTTATTTTACTTTGGAGACCTGCTGCTTCCCCAGGGAATCTTGCAAGGGCGGGGATGGCACCAGGAAGGCGAGAGGCTGGGAACCCATAAGAAAAAAGTCAGCACTAGCAAAAGAAGCATTTCAGCAGGGTGGAGCAAGGAAAGAGATGTCTAAGATTTAGGTTTTGATTCATTCTCTCTGTCTCATCTCCCCAGAACATGTACCTGAAAGCTACAGGGCTCCCAGAGGTGTTCTCTCACCAGGGGTTGTGCCAGTGCCTCTTCCATGACATGAAGTTTCCCCATTCTGCACTTAGTCTGCACAATTCTCTCGTCACTTATCTAGAAATTTTCTCAAGTACGTGTCAAATAAAATGCCAGGGTGCTTCTCTTCAGCTGTTTGGTGGCAGACAGGACATCTCCTCTTGTTTTTACAAAGGCAGAAGCTCATCAGTAAATCCTAAAATAAAACTGTGCCAAAGTGTGCTGGCAGGAGTGTCTTGGAAATCACCTGCAAAGTCTGAAGGAAAAGAATTGCTTGCTCATATAGATTTTTGTAAAGGGCAGTGTTTTCATTACACTGGATTATTCTCAAAAGCCCTTTCATCAAATGACTTCACAGATTTGATAATTTACATAAATGTATCCAAAGCTGTCTGGCCTGAGCCAGCCCACAACAGGAACTGGACATCACATCATGGAAAAGGAACAGAAGAACAGGTTTGGGAGAGGGGCTTCCTTCAGAGTGTCATGTTTGGAAAGTGGTTCCTCTGTCCCTCAAAGTGATATACTGTGCACCAAGTACTAGAAGGAAAAAGTCAGGTTTATACAGAAGGCTGATTTCGTTGCTGAAAAAAACCCCAGGAATTTGAAAAGACAGGAAAATACATGATGCTGATAGATTCATTACTTAGTTGTACAGTGCCAGGTAGACCAAGAAACTTTGCCCAGGCACATAAATTGTAATAATTCTCCCTGGTGTTATGATAAATAATACAACCTGTGCACAGGCTGTACACTTACATGCCAGTATAACCCACTTGGCAGGTGACTGGAGACCAATAGGCTCAAGCTATTTAAATGACCCCTTGTTCTCAAGTTCTGTGTAAGAATTAATGACAAGAACCATCAGGCTGAGAAAAACATATACTGTGTCTATTGAGATTTTATAATTTGATATATGAATGGCCATTTTTGAGATTGAGTGATGAAGTTAATTTTGTTTTAAAGACCTAGTGAAAATGAAAAGCATACACAGAAAATGACTATTTAATGTTCTTGGTCGTGTTGGAATTACTAAAATTAACACAGGGTGTTGTAAAAACAAACTGATGCCATCACCTTACAGGTGATAGAGGATGCCACAGCATGCCAAGTGCCTCTCCCATTGTAACTCCAAGATCTTGTCAGAAGCCATTTAGTCAAGTCAAATTGCTGAGTTGTGTTTAGTTGGATTCATCAAATAAATGGAGCTGTAGATGTAGTGTTTTCTTTTAGCAAGCAGAACTCATTAATTTAATTCTGGAAAAAGTCTGCAAAGAAACTCCAGGAAATTACACTGTGGGGACAAAATGTGTTTTAACTGATGAGGTGTAAAGACTGATAGTAAAATGACTGATAATGCAATTGTTGAGCAGTTGTAGCAAAGTCTGATCTTGCAGTAATCAAAAACATTTGTCTTGATAAGCATGAGGAGCAAAAACAAGAAATGGTACTATTGCAGGGTTTCCTAAGGAGAACTGAACAAAGGGAAAGGAACCTACTTCTAACAGAGTAGGTCTTGGTATATTATAGCTCATGAACTTGGGAATTTTTATTCTCCTTTTTCCTGGCAGCACAAGCTTGTTTGGAAATGAGTTTGCATGGCATGGAAGCTTAGTGGGCAAGTGACAGCACTGCTTGTAAAGCTTGTAAATTTGAGAAACTTAAGGTTTACAATTGAAAGATAATTTATTTTTCAAAGAGAAATTCAGCATTACAAATCAAAGAGCACTCTTGTGACATAGTAAGACAAAGAATCAGCACAGAAAAATGGATACTTTATGTGATTACACCCATAATTCACCAGTGCTCAGCTTTTAGTAAGTAATATAAACTCCCTTACCAGTCTACTAGAAATTACAGGGGAAAAAAAGGGAAAAAAACTAAACAAAACCCCAAAGTACCTACAATAAAAAGATCCATCTCTACAGATTCTGAAAGCTTTCAAAAAAGCTTTTTAAGAATGTGCTTTCCTGAATGTCTCCATTTGCATTAGAAATACATAGATTGGTTTGGACTGAATAATAAAGCACCTTTTGTCATTCTTTTTGTTCAGCCACGGTTAAATGCAGCAGTTCCAGGTCACACACTGTGACTTTCAGAAGAATAGAATAAGGAGTCTTTCAGCACACGTGCCCATTTATGAGAATTAGGATACCAAGAGGAAGAAACTTTTTCTGCTTTCTAAACTGATTGTTCAGTTTAGGCACTAATTTGTTCCCACATACTTCTGTGTTGTGACCAAATAACAGAATAAGCATTTTTAAAGGTTTAAACGATGGTAAATATTTTTGTCAGGACATAGTGTCTTAAATAGATCTGTTACTTCCTCTGAGCAACGAGGATTCAAAAACAAGAGCAGGGGAGACATAAGGGGGACAGAAAGAGTAAGTTCAGACCAACAAAGCTGCATATTTTTTATTCATTCATTAATTTCTTAAATTTCATACTTTTAAAATCTGTGTTCATGAGGTACAGAGGCAATAAACAGGTTAATAACTTTTCATCTATGATGAATTCCTACCCATTTCTTTTCTCTGGAAATTGGAGCTTAAACATTCCCTACAGGGTATATGAAGAAGTAAATCTCCTCAAACCACTTCCATGCAAGTAGTTGTTGGCCATGTTCTGTGTTTTAGGACTCAGAAAACAATGATTACAGTGATAAGAATACAACTTAGCTTACATTATATTCATTATATACACAAAATTCAGATCTAAATTGCCTGCATAGTTTTTGTGTCCTGACTTTATGCCAGAGCAAATAAAAGCTGGAATGTTTGGCAATAAATGGACAAAAATCCCATATGCAGTGACATACCCAATGAAAATCCCACTGAAAGCAGGGAGGAAAAGAGTGAGGGGATTAAAAATGCCTGTTGTAGAGGGAAAATGGACCTGTCTGACAATTCAATAGTACGCTCTGTGAAAAGCCTGGACAACCTCTATTAGCACTGCTGATGAGATAAAGGTGGTGTTTTTCCTGAGTGCACTGGGGGCAAAAAACCTACAACTTGCTATGCAGACTGAAAGCCTTTGTTAAACCAGGAGACAAAACATTTACTGATAACATGGGGGGAAGAAACGCTACATTCACTGGTGATTTGAAGAGCATTTCAGTTTTGATAAGCAGAATAAAAGGAAGTCAAACATTTCTGAGTTTGAGGTTGAATTAAGAAAATGAATGGAGCTTTGCCAGCTTGATGAGAGTTTAAAGCATGGGGAGCCTCAGCTGTGTGTTGTATGCAGAAAGAAGCAATCCAAAAATATCTGTTTGCTGCGGCTTTTTATACCCTAAAGTGTTCCCTAGAATTTGATATTTAATTCTTATCACACTGTACTTCAACAACATTATATGATCACCTTAGCAAATTAACCAGAATTTGAGCCAAATTTAAAATACAGACACCATTTAAATTGTCCATGCTTTGCTTTGGGGATGCAGAAATTTGTGAAAGTAATATTTTCTTAGGAAATTCTTCTTGGACCACTTTTTCTTGCAGTACTCTTGTATGGGAATTTCTCTGCCCAATAGAATAAAATCCAGCCACTCAAAATTAACCAGCAGTTTCATTAACCAACTGTTCATTTTATTTTAACTTAAAATTGTTTTTTCTTCATGCTGATACTTGCTATGAGCCAGATCATCCTATCTGGGGATAAACAATTGATTAAATTTATATCTGTGCATCTGCAAGGCCTCAGCCAGCAAGCTCTGTATCTGAACAAGTGTACTGGGCCTCCTGTATGCAGCAGAGCCAGAAACAGGTCCAAATGAAGGTGCAAGTTGGTGTTGAGACATGAGTAACAAAATTCAGCTTTTCACCAGGGCCTGATGTTCTTGGAATGTTTCATTAGTACATTGTTGAAGTATTGCCAGCTTGGTTTGATTATCAGAGCATCTCTTCATTAGTTGCATCAAATCAGAGGGAAGGCTGGGGGTGATGGTGAGAAGGAACAAACACACAGAGGAGGATGAGGAGGAGGAGTTGTTTTCAAAAAAACCCTGAAATTAATCCTCCTAAAAATCTTTTTCCATAGCAAGGTTGGGTGCAAAGGTCTGAATTATCAGTCCTGTGCTCTGACAATATCTCAGCAAGGAAGCTGGAAAGTCTCCATGTCTGTGTTTGTGTGGTGGGTCCTTTCCATGGAGCTGTGTCCCAGTGACCAACCAGTCCCTCCAGATCAGATGTCATTTATCTGTACTTGTGTTCTGAGAGCTTTCTGCCAGTGTGTACCTACCCTACCCACCCCTGCCATCCTTAGGGCTCATGAACTTCCCCTGCTCCATTCCAGCATCAAACAGGGAAGTGCAAGAGTTGAATTCTCAGGGCCTGTGTGCTCTGTTTCTGGTACCACCTTGTGTTTTAGATGTCTGCCATGGCCGTACAGAGTTACACAGAGATAATGGATATAAAAATAGGCCTAAACTGTAACCACAGAGGAAGAATAATTCACCTCCTCAGCCCTCCTAGTACCAATTTTTGCATTACTTTATTACTTAACGTTCTGCTTATCATTTACCGTTACATGTAGTTTTCCACTTAGTTCTGCTTCTGATTAATTTTCTTATAGATGCAGAAATGACAAGCTTTTCAAATGTTTGGGGGTTTTTTAACAGAATTTATTTGCCAGATTGGCCTTCTTCCACAAGGTCTAACAACTCCAATGCTCAGAGATTGTTAGGACCGATTCTTTTCTAACAATATCCATGCATTCAGGGCTGTGATTAATTCTCCTAGAAAAAAAAAATCTATGCAGTTGATAGCTTTAAAAAATGTATAACATGGATAAGTGTCACATGGCTGGCTATGAAAAGAGAAGGATATTAATCACAACATTTAGATTAGATTATAGATGCAATTGAAGTTTTTTCTCCCTTGCTGCAAACATTATGTTTAGAACAGTCACTGCTCTGCTATTCTAGCAGGGAGAAAAACATATTTAATTTACACAGCTGAAAAGGCTTGACCTTACTTTCAAGATCATCTCTCTATGAATTTGATAAACCTGACTCAGTGAAGAATATAGGCTTGAAGACAAGAATAACCCTTAGTTTAAGATTCAGCAAACCTCTAGAAGAAAAATCTTAGAGGTGAAAGACAGCAAACATGTTTGATGGAGGCAACTGTACTGTGCTAATTAAAACCTCAGACTGCCTTTATGAAGCACGGAATCTGTGACCCTTGGAAGCATCACTGAGAAGCTGGTGCTTAGTTTTGTCTCAGGCCTACCTCTGCTCTCCTAGCAGACAAAGGGAGCACTTCTGATGCCTCCAAAAGAGATCAGAGCAATCCCATATTTCTGCTTTTGGTTCTCCTTCTCTAACAGGCTGTCAGTCATGTGAAGAAGGGTAATGGAGTTTTATTTTTGTTGTGGTTTAAACAGCTGTTTGCTCACACATACATGGGATGGGGAGAGAATCTGAAAAAGGTAACACCCAGGGACTGTGATTAAGGCAGCTCATTTGAACAAAAAATAATAGTCATGAAAAAATATACAAAACGAGAGATGTGCAATCAGTTGCTCATCACCTGCTGACCAATGTGCAGCCAGTCCTGAGCTGTGGGCTGCAATTCCCAGCCAACTTCCCTGGCTCTATATGCTGAGCCTGGCACCATGTGGAACGGGATATCCCTTTATCCAGCTGGGACCAGCTATCCTGGCTCTGGCTCTGTCCCCTCCCAGCTTCTTGTGCCCTCCAGCCCTGCTGCTGCCAGGGCTGAAAAGCCCCTGACTTAGTGTAAGCTCTGCTCAGCAGCATCTAAAACATCAGTGTGTTACCAGCCTCATTCTCATTCTAAATCCAAAACACAGCACTGTAATAGCCAGTAGAAAAAAAAGTAACAGCTGAAACCAGAGCACTTTTCCAGCTGGCTGCTGGATTGTTGTGAGTTCTTCCCAAAACAAGCCATGTTTATGCTGAATCTGAGGACAGGCTTTCATAGCACTCTTAGAATGGCATCTTCAGCAGAGGTTGCTGGGGTGGTTTTTCAGGTGTTTTTTAATCTGATTTGCTACAATGGCCATTGGCTTAAACGGTGTTTGAAATGAAACAGGAGATAGAAACCAGTGTAAGAAGCTCATAAGTAAAACACTTGAGATGCACAGCAAAGATGAAGCAGTGCAGAAGCTGCTGTAGTGCTTTGCACACCAAGCTATCCATCAGCAGGCTGCACAGCAGCCACTGCTGTCACCCAGTTACCCACACAGGGAATGGGCTTTTCCTGGGTGTGGGGAACAGCAGATCCAATGCCTAATTCACAGACACCTGCTCCTCCCTATTTTGTTTTTCCTCATAAAACTCTGAAGAGATTCATTTCCTTAGGAAGCATAAAAGCAGTCCTTTATAATAAGAAGGAGAAATTTCTAAGTCAAAACCCCCAATTCAATTCCTAAGTCTCTTCCTCTAAGCCATCACAGATACAGATGAAGAACCTTTTTTCCAGACAAACTTTTTGCTGTGGAATTGTGCCACTGAGGTAGAGCAAGCTTGTCAACAAAGAGTTCCTCAGGGGATTTCAGCACCCCTCAACAAAGTCAGGACATTTCTATCCCTGCAATCAGCTTGTTGAGCTGTACAATTTATTTTGTGTTGCCCAAAGAAAGAATGATAAGAAATGCCTGGGGAACAACCACATGTCTTTGGGCTAACTGCGTGTGTTAAAGCTGCAGGTTTCTCCTGAAACCCATCTTCAAAATGATTCCAGGTGAGTTCTGATTGTAAATTTATGCTTTACTGACATGGGCTGTGCCATGTCAGAAACCTCCAATTCCTTTTAACCAACTGTTTCTGTTTAGATTTCATCACGTATTTATGTTAAATAGTCTCAAAAACACAACAGGCTGGTAGAGGGAATAAACCAGTCTAAAGTCCCTAACTCTCATTCCAGTCACAGCATTGCAGTTTTCCAGTCTTTGGGGTGATTTTAGTTTGATAAAAATTAGTTTTTGAGGGATGCATCTTATACTTTTCTTTTGAAATGTAAGTGTTAGAGCAGGTAACGACCAGAAAAGGCAAATGAATATACTTAAAGACATTTTATTCAATATGTAGCTTGGTATTAAAGCATCATTTCAACTTAAATGTAGCAAATTACTTTTTCCCAACTATAAGCACCATTTTTTTTTTCTGAAGATTTTTGTCATATGATCCCTACCTTACTAGTGAGCACATGTTATTTGCTCCCCACTAGCTGCTTTAATGGCCAACCAATGGGGTCATATATCACCTTATTTATTACATCTGCATCTGGCAAAACTGTTCCTAAAAAAAAATCATTTCTTGAAATAATTTAGCCTTTTTTTTTTCCAGCTCTACAAAATATCCATAAGAAGAATGTGACTTTTATTACTTCATTCTTTATTCATAAGTGTTTGTCAGATCACTTATGTGAACAAATTATTGCCTGTGGAATTTTCTCAAATCCTCCAATCATTCCTTGCCATCTGGTCAACAAGGCTGGCTTCATTAGTCACACAGTCTTATTTATATCCTTTGATATGCAATAGCCATCCTCCTGGAGCCCAGACTGGGGATGTCCAAGCTAAAAGCAGAATTCATTGCAGCCTGGGTTGCCTCGCAGTAGATCTGCAGTGGACTCTCAGGAGCACACAGAGTAACAAATATCTACTGAGGGAAAACTCAAATAAACTGAGTTTAGAGAAACTGCCTCGAATTTGCTTGGAAATGTTCTAAAATATCTTTCTTCTCGTTTTGTGGGGTTTTTTTTGGTTTGTTTTTTTTTTTTACCTCCCACACAAGGAAATAGATCTGTTTTCCTACGTATATTGAGTTTTTGTGCTCAGCCTACTCCTGAAAGGAACAGCAAGACCTGCTGGTTGTCTGGAATGCATCTGCTTTGCTCTACATGTCATACACAGACACAGGGAGATGTGTTTGTGTCCTGCTGTGTGTTGACATGTCATAAGTGTACACTGGATCATGCATTCATACTTCTTATCTGGTTTGTGTAGCAGCTGAGGCAGTAAGTTTCTAGCCAGGAATGCTCATAAAAATAAACTAATATATGTTATATATTTATATATATATGCCTCTGAACACTTTTCACACAGCGTCTGTATGGAGACATTGCTTCACATTTCTCACAGAGGTCTCCACTTAAACCCTGGTCTGTCCTGTGGCCCCACCACTTGTGGGTCTCTTGTGATGAGCACTGGTGGGAGGGGAGGGAGCAGGAGCTGCCCCAGCTCTCCTGCCCGTGAGGGTCTGTCTGTCCCACTGGGGATGCAGGGCTGTGTCCTTGCCTTTCCTAGGCCAGCTCTGCCCTGTTCATCTGCTGCTGCTTTATTGACTGCCCTGTCCATCATTCAGATGGATTCTGAAGTACACATCCTTCTGGCTCAACTTGCCAAAGGAAATGTCACTTTTGGCTGGGATTTTAAAGCATTTCCGCCACCTAATTCTCTCCACACTATTCATAGACGATAATTTCTTGCTATGTATCTTTTTCTATTAAACATTTTCATTTAGCATTCACACCTGGAGGTTTTCATTTACTTTTCTAATGGCTCATTAAAAAGCGAATATCATGGCTAAGGAAATGGTTTGGGAATATATGTCATGTGAGCTAGGTGTAGCTGATAATTACTATGTGTTAATGCTTGAAGGGCCTGGCTGCTTTCTGGGCAGCCCAAATCAGTGGAGACACACCACAGATTCCCTCCCCTGTGTTTGTGCTGTCACTGAGGTGTGAGCAGGGAGCCTGGAGGTCCTGCACTGGTGGTAAAAGCAGATTACCTCCAGGCAAGAGACTCAGGCTACAAAGTCAGGAACTATCTCTTAGTTAATTCTTCTGGAAAAAAAGACAAATGGCAGCAGAATTTAGAAAATAGCAAGAAACAGTGTTTAGTGTATACTAGATGGTAGTTAGTAAAGAATGGCACTTCTCACCAAAAATCTAAATGTGGTACATATGACTGACAGAGCCTGGGTTAGAACTCTGTGCTTTTGTACTCCTCTCTTGGGTTGCTGTGCTCTTCATGGACTCTTGGATTCCAAACGGAGGGATTCAGCACTTGGATCTTTGGAAGGAAAGGGCTGGGCTGTGACATGGCTTGAATTCCAGGACAACCTTGGGACAGATCTCCTTGGTGTCCCACAGACTGGTGAGCTTGGCAAGCCCTGCCTGTGAGCCTGCTCACAGGGCTCAGCCAGGGCTGCTGCTCTGAAACAATCACCCCCACCACCCTGTGGGTAGATCTGTCCATTCTGTTCTACACATTGTGCATTTTTTCATACTGAACACCCTAAAACCCTGCATCTTCTACTGTTTTTATTTTGGATGCCCTTGGTGCATATGTAATAGCTGTTTATTAGTTTCAGAGAGGAATATTGTTTGAAATATCATTTCAAATTAATACATTTTGTTACTCAACAACAAATTGAAACATGCTAGGGGCCCAGTTTAGTTGGGAAATAAAATATGGCAATGGGACAGAGTGAGGCCTGAGAGGGGAAAAGAAAGAGCATGAAACTCTAACAATGCAATAGATGGATTCCTAACCAGAGGCTTGACAACCAGTGGTCCAAATCCAATAAATTTTATCCACAGGGTTAGCAGAAAACTATTGCCAGTGAAAAACCAGTGAGTTTGCCTCAGGGCAAAAGACAAAATCCTCATCACACACAGAGCTTCAACACAGGACTCCAAAGATTCTTCTGTCACAGCTGGGCTGAAGGCTTTGATGTATCACCCAGCGCTGCAACCCCTGTCCTAATGAATTAATAATTAAAAAACTTATAATGGGAATACCGAGACACTTATCAGGCTACCAGAAGGATTAGGAAGAGCCTGATTAATATAATCTTGGAAACAGTCAGAGAAGTTCAATGTGTGTTCATTCCCTGTGTGGTCCTTCCCATCCTTTCAGAGACTTCTGTTCCTGTATAATCAGGTCACATCAGCACTCCCAGGGCAGTCCCAGTCTAACTTTTTCATTTATTCATTACATCCTGAAGTGGTTAATTTATTTAACTGCTTTCTGGAAATTATTAAGGCTGTTGGTTTTTGTTTTCATAGCTAACCTCTTCTGTATTGGAATAATTTTTAATATGGTTTCCTACTTCTGCAGTTAGGTTAACATACACTTTAAATTACAACAGAGATGCATTCAATTCTCCTGGATGTTCACCACTGCTCTCTGCTCCACATGAAGCTCAGGCAGTGTCTTGTTGCCAGTGTGGGACAAGGGCAGTGGTCAGCCTTTAGGGGACATCTGATGTCACTGATTTTTCTCTTTTTCTTCTAGAAGTCCTTTCAGACAGCTGAGCCTCACCTCCACTTGTCTCTCTCATTCCTCAAACACCAGAAACTGAGGCAATCTAGTGTCACTGGAGAAGGTCTAGTGAAAACTTCTGGAAGGTTTAATAGGATAATTAAATAGGAAAATAATTTAATAAGATAATTTCCATGTTTATGTCATTTCGCACCTTGGTCCACTTTTCAAAAGAAAACTCCAGACACAGTGAGGTAAGATTTTCCCTCTGTCTCTCTCCTTTGCAAGACAGTGCCATAAATATTACACAAGAAGCTAATTCTGCCAAAGACATTCATGGCCAGGGAAGCAGGAGAACTAACACAAATACTGCTCTGTAAAGAAACTCAGGGTTTGGGGTTGTTTTGTGGTTGTTGTGACTTAGTTTTTTGTTTAGTTAATTTTGGTTTGTGGTCTTTGGTTGGTTGGTTGCTTGCTTGTGTTTTAAGTCCTGGCTTTTGATTTTCATAACTTGAAACTGGGGAGCTATTTTTCAGTGGGACATTTTGTTTGTTAGCTCTAGAATTGACACATTTTATATACTGCTGGATGCAAGAGTTAGAATGACAACAACTTCTGACAACCAGAGAAGCACTAGAACAGTGGCTTAGACATAAGGTTAACAGGTTAACCTTCCATGGAAATGCATAAGTTTTAAGTGTTGTTTTTATTTTTTTTTTTTAAATAATTATCTGCTTTGTTTAATTTTCTAGTGTGGCATGAGAAACTGGCGAGCAACTGAGTCTGTATATGGAACTAGAATTACATTAAATATTAACTGTATGTTTTTATACTGACTTACATAAACATATGAATTACATAAACATATACTGAATTACATAAACAAAAATAACAAGGTGTACCATGAGGTAGCAGTCAGTTGGTACCATTTACTTATCTAGATTTTATAAAATATTTCTCTAGGGTTATAAACCCTTTCTCATTAAGGAGAGGTCAGATGGATTAAGCCAAGTTGGATGACATGAATTTTTTCCAAGCTTGAAGGCTGAATTGATTATAGTGTATCAGTCTAAAAGAGATAATTGAATTAATTTCATTTCTTCTTTTAAAAAAATACAGATGGATACAGGAGGGAGGATAAAATAATTCTGCCCTAATTCAGCCCTACAGTTAGGAAAAGTTTCTTGGGTTTCACAGAAATGGCCCCATTTTACAGCCAAACATGAGATCCACTGTGTAATTTCTCATATCACATATGGGGCAAAAAGTGTATAATCAGGTTGTGGAGTTGGTGTGCTTGTGCTTTTTTTATTATTTTGTTTGATATTGATATGTATTTACAAAAAATGTATTTTTAAATGTGACCCAGTCATTTTGAGCTCGCTCTGGAGAGATCCTAGCTCTTCAAACCTCTCAGAACTTCAAAGAATATATCTGGCAACTGTACACACATAAAATCAGTTCTTTTTCTGAAAAATTCATTATCAATTCTTATTCTTTAAAGATATTTGGGAAAATAGCCAATTGCAGTCCACCTCTGCAATTTATCAAAACCACTCTTTCATGGACTGAATAAATGCATTTGGCTATATACCTGACAATGTGCCACTAAAAATTCTCTATAAAGTTTTCAGCTGAAGGAAATATAAATGACTGAGCTATAAAAGTCTACATAAGAGGGTCTGGAGAAAATGCTGACAGGCCCCTCTCTCCAGTGATGCTGCCAGGTGCTGTTATAATTAGTGCTTTAGAAGCAAGGAATTGTTCATTTCTGCAAGCAGAGTATAACCTTGTGTGCAGACCAGGTCTGTTAATTTGAGACTGAGCCTTATTTCAGCACTTGGACTACTTAAGAAGAAGAAAAAGCTTTTGATAGGGGACTTTGGTGCTGAATAAATGTCTTCAGGTCTAGATTTTGGGTTGCCTTACTCAGCAGAAAGTGGAAGGAGCTGGAAAGATGTGAGAATTTTCAGCTCATTTACCATGTAGTTTATGAAATAAACCTATGGGCAGACATTTAAATGAGCAAACTGCTGAGGAAAAACGATTTCTCATTCAGCATTTCAGCTGGCAGGTTGTTAGAGTCAGTCAGAAAATCACTCCTTTTTCCTTTTTAAAGTAAGAGAGAAATGCATGCAGAAAAAAAAAAAAAAAATAGTCCAACACTGGACAAGGCAGCATTGAAAAAAGGGAAGAGCACAAGATCTCTCTTAATATGGAGATTCAGTAATGTTTTGTAAGGAGATGCAGTTCAGTCAATATAAAAAAGCCACAGTACTCAGGTTTTCCATCACAGCAAGAAATGGTTTTAGTGTTCTTATCTTGCCTCTGCTAGTCTCACTCTCTTTGCAAGCTAGACCCTAATTTAATGAAACACATGTGCAAATATTTTTGACACCTCAGGGTGTATTAGGAGGCTGAATGAGTGCTATTCATCACTGTCCACAAACTGGAGTATACATTCCCTTTTTTAGACTTCCTCAGAAGTAAAAGGTCTAAATGTAACTGCAGTATAAATGAAGAAAGACATTAGGGCTGGTAGAGTTGAGTTATTCTAAAAAAAGAAATAATAACATGTACTTTTGTAGTTGGGGCAGAATTTTCCATGTTTCCTATAGGCTGAGACACTGTTCTTAAATTAGCAGTTGGCAGCCAATGTGTCCCACAGAAAACCAGGGAAAAACTCACCTTATAAATAATCCATAGTGGAGAGGTTAGATGTATAATTATAGAGATAGATATTGGAAGAAAAGAAAAAAGTGAAATTTGATGGTTAGACAATAGCTGCAGCTATGAAACTCTGCATCTCATTTTAATGGTTGCACATTAGCCTCCACTACTGACATTATTAACTGCGTATCATTGCTGTAAGGAACATCCTCTTTGTCTCACTAAAATGGGTTTTCTCTAAGCAACAGATAGCCTCAAGGACATTTTGTGTCCAACACTAAGGAATTCTATATGAAGTTTTAATGTCACATGGGGCAGGGCACTCCACTTGGCTTGTGTATAATCCAAATCAGGCTGCTGTGCTAATGAGGAGTTTAAGTTCCTGCAGCTGCAAAGGCTGAAGACACCTCAGCTGTGCACTCATGGCCATCATGGCCCTCGGGTATCTCACCAGTTCCTACCTTCTGAGGGCCAGGTGGAACAGCAGCCCTGAACAGCAACACCAAGAATTCATTGCTGACACCACCGAATCAGGGCTCTTGTGCACTGTGAGTGCTCTGAGAGCAACAAACAGAAATTTACACTTGGAATCCATTGCCCTCGGTGCTCCTCTGGAGCAGAAGGTGGAACACAAACTGGGAAGCTGGCTGTAACAAATGTCCTTAACAGAAAAATGCGGAGATAAAGCTGATAGTTCTCCAGCTCTTGTAGTGCACAGGCAGTCATCCCGGTGTTGCCACAACTTTTTAGGGGACTTTGGTGCTGAATAATTTACCTTTATGAAGATGAGATAGCTAAAAGCCAACAAAGCAACACATTTCTTAACAGAGGGAGGGAAAAATGTGACCCACAGGCTGTCTCTGGTCATGGAACTGCCACTCTTGTAAAGTGCCATGTCCCCTGCCCAAATGCACATGTGACCATTTACCCTGTTCACACCTTTCTCTCCTGGCTCCCCTGATTGGGCAATGCAAATCAGCTGTGCCTCCTCATTTAATCTGAAGTTCACTATCTACAGCTGCTGCCAATGAGCCAAGCCTTCCCATGGTCCCTCAGCTGAAAGATTTCACAAAGCACACCCAAACTATAAAAGAACCAGCAACAACACAGCTATGCTGCTCAGTCTTCTGGAGTTCTGTGGTGGAAGGAGCATCTGGTGTCTTCTAAAGGTATTTTTGTACTGTGGTTTTATAGACCTGGTGTTTTTTATGTACTGTTTTTTTGTACCTGGTTTTGAGTTCTGTACTGCTGCTTCGTAAATTAGTCCTCTTATAATTTCTAGGTTTTGTGGGATAATGCTGAAAAATATGAAAGGGCTGTTTTACATTTTGAGAAAAATGGGGGACTTTGTTGTCCTTGTTTAGTTGCTTATGTTTTAATTGTGATTTAGAAAAGTTGTATGGTGTGACTTACACACCCTGGAGTCTAGCCTAGCTCCAGCCTGATAATTGAGTTAATTACATGGTATTGTAGAGCACCTTTCAGGGTTGTATTGTAGAGCTCAGGGTTGTATTGTTCTGTACTGCATTAGTTTTCCTGTTTGCCTCATCAAGTTTGCTCTCTACTGGAAATTCCCAGGCTGCCTCTTTCCTTGCTTCTGTGATTGTGCCACCTCTCCCAGGGTGAGAAGTTGTAGAGCAGAGTGTGTGGGGAGAGCTCTCCATATGAGTTCAGTGCTGCCCAGCTCCACCTGGCCTCTGGGGGAAGGGGAGGTCACAGTGTTCCCTTAAGTTTTAGATTTCATATTTTCCAGATTCTGTACTGCATTAGTATCTAACTCTGAACTTCATATAAAGTGTTAGCTAGTCTCCTCACAGTTTAGTCAGACAAAACAATCCTTTTCCAGCCCGAGAACACCCTTACAGCTTCAGGCCCAAAAAGTACAAACAACAGTGAATTGAGGAGAGCAATCTGGGAGGATGGGACTTCATACCTGAAGCTGTAATTGTACAATTAACCCCAATATGTAAATGAACCAAAACTTAGAAAAGTGTGAGATCTCTTGACCTGGTGTCCATCTTGGGTGTAGCTTCAGCCAGGCTCTTGTACTGCCCAAGGTGTGTCCTTTGAAAGCCTTTTTATTAAATACCTACTTTACTCCTTTAACACTGTCTGGCCTCTGTTCCAGGTGGCCTCTCAAGGCATCAGTAGGGGGGCTCTGTTTTATTCAGCTTTGAACGTGGAATTGAGGTTCACATTTAGGAGGTAGAGGGGTGATAAAATCTTCAAAGACTCTCACCAGACAGTAAAATTAATACAACTCTTGTGTCTGCTCCTTTCTGGTGGAATGCTTTACCTCATGGCTGTTCATGTGAATGAAATCCCTACCTGCTTAATGAGTCTATTGGTATTTGCTAGACTTTTTTTCCCCCCTATCCTTGTCTGCATATAAATCACTCAGGTGATGCTGCTGTCAGATCCTGTGGCTATATTTAATAATAAAAGCATGTGTTTTCTTAAGCTAATTATCTTTGCCAACCTTGAAATTGAGATTAAGTTTCTGCTTCTGAAAAAAAAAGTGTTTTAAATGTCACACTTTGGTGTATGTTGTTGTCATCTTTTGATTCTTTCTTTTTTCTCATGTGGCAACATAAGGATATTTTCTAACTGAGCACCTCTTTGTGAGGTAAAACTGAGGCCCATGGTGATTATATCCAGTCAAATAGCAGGCCTGTAGGTGGAAATATGTATTATATACAAGTGTGCTGAGAGGCACTGAGACTCTTGTAAACAAAGCTGCCAATATGTTGTATCTTGAACACTTCAACAATTATGTTGATTGGTTTTTTCCCCTCTCTTTGTCTGAAAGCACTCACAAGGGTTCATGATTTTTCACTGATAAAGCTCCTGAAACTTTCTTTTCATTTTTGTGAAAATACAGAATAAAGGCACATTGAAGACAGCATTTTACAGAGCAGATGAGCTCCCAAGGGGTTTAGTTTCTTAGGGCTGGCAGATGATAAAGGAAGAAGCTTGTTTTGATGAAAGAGTTTGGAGAATCTGAATGAATAATGACAACTAGCACATATAGAAGTAGGAATGTTTTTCTCTGGCTTTTGACCATGGATGAATATCTTAAAGCTTGTCATCAAGATAAGTAGTTTGAAACTGTATTAATGATTGAAGTGAAAGGAGACTGTGGGAGGCATAAGAGTAAGAAAAAGGGAATTCATACAGTGCTGTGGGTGGATTTTTTTCTTTTCAAGAGCTTCATAAAGAATAAAGGTGATAAATACAGGGTAAGGACAGAAGAGTTGAAAGATTCTGGTGGAAAGAAGAAAACATGGTTTGACATTTGCAGAACATCCACAGAGCTGGGCTGAAGAGTAGGAGTATGTTGCTCTTGCCATTCAGATTTGCTGCAATCTACCTTAATTTGAGCCTTTAGGCATGTAAAATCATATGAAGAATTGTGTTCCAAATATTGGGATAAATGGAGCCATAACTGAAAGAAAGCTGATAGAAAGAAGCAGATAGTGAAGGCAGCTAAGAATGGGAGCTGTAAAGTAACAAGAAAGGGTAGTGGAGGCAGATAATTGGCAAGTTGGAAATGGAGAAGCAAAAAAAGTTCCATGAAGTATTATTTTGTCATTAATTTTTTGTCACAGGGTGAATCAGAAAGGGGGGAGTATTTTTTTTTTTACACCACTTGGCATTAGTAGAACTGGAGTGAGCAACTCTGCTTTTCCACCAGTCCCACCAGGGAGAGAATCCAGCCTGACATAAGTGATCTATTTGGTTTTCATATATCCTGTTCTCCCAGTGGGCTTTCTTTGTGGAGTTGAACAAAACCAAGAGAAAAGTAAAGTGTACTACTGTCAGGATTGTGTTGGAAGAAGTGGAAAGCAGTGGGTTTGAGCTATTTCTGTGTGTAATTGTGTAGAAGGCAGCACTGTGTTTGGCTTATTGAAGTGCTGTGGGTTTTTAATGTTAACTGTGTGTGACTTTTCCAATTTACTGTCATATTTTTTTTCTCTCTTCTTTCATGTTTAGGCTTTCCTGTGCATTGCTCCCAAAGTTCTCCTCTTTCTTGCTTAGAGAGCTCTACCAGCTTGTATTGGTGGTTAAAGGGTATCATAAGATACGGATCATCTCTAGCCTTCTTTTCCATGCTGAAGTGTGATTTCAACAATTAACTTATTTGTGCAATAGGAAGGAAGTAATGCAGCTGAAGTGACATTAAGAGGGAAAACTGCTGTTATTAAAGCTGCTATCAGGTTAAATTAGTATCTTCACAAATAACTGCTTTCATCTTTTGAGCCTCCTCATGTTGGAGTGAACTCTGACCACTCCCATATGTCAGAAATCTTTTCATTAACTCTTTTGGGGAGTATCCGCAAGCACACTGGAGCTTTTCCTTTAGCAATATGGTACAGAGGGTTATCTACCAGGCATGAGAGTCTTCTCTGCAGGCAGTTAAACTAAAAGCATATGCTAGTGTGAAAACCACAAGCAGTAGTTTGTTAATGATCTTTTATGGATGTGTTCAAAAAAACCCCCATCAAATCCTGCTATAATAAGGTCAGATTCTAGCTCTGTTTTGTATGTAAAAGGCCTGTGAGGGAGGCTTGCTGACTACATTTGAAATCTTAAACCAGGTGGCAAAGAAAATGTTACATGGGCACTCATGACATGAGTTTAGAGATGCCACTGGGTTTGAGATGAGGAGGAACTATGAATATCAATATGTTGAATGAATATGAATATCAGCTGCTTGGGCTTCCTGCTTTATATAAACCACAGAAATCTCACCCAGCAATTCCTGTGTGAGCCCCATCACTTCTAGTTAAGCTGGGATGCAGTCTTTAGATCGTTACATGGATTCAAAACTTAATGTGATGAAGAATGCAGACCAACCCTTGTTAAATTTCATGGGAAAGATAATACACCTGCGTAACAAATGCAGCATACATTTGTTTAAGTTTGACATCTGATACTTCAGCCTTCAACAATCTGAAGAAGTGGTAGAGCAGCCTGTTTGCCTGAACAGTTCTATGGCAATAATTTAAAAATGGCAATATTTACATGTTTACAGTGTTATGCATCATCTGGGTTCAGTGCCTGTGTGGGATCTCCCAGCTCTGCCTCAGAGCTGCACCCTTTGAAGGTGATCTCTTTGTTCATGGAGGCTGCATCATCCCCAGCCTCAGCAAAACCTGCCTGGGCTTGTTTAAAGGTGATTTTTGTCTGTAGCTGGAGGCAGTAAAATACAGCTTTCAGCAGAGCCTCTTGTACTCTCTGCTTAAAAAGTCAGCTCTGTAGGTGCTCCAGGTGGATCAGACAGTTTGCTGATTTTCCCTTCCTAGGTAGGTTGCCTTTCAGCATGTTAAAGTTTAGCTCTCTGTTTACTGAGGTTGTCCTTGATCCATTATCATCACAATATGAATATTGACAATCCTATTATTTTATATGCTTCTAAACAGTCTGTGATTTCTAACTTTTTTCAGTCTTCAAAACTTGTCTTAGCTTATCCTGAACAGCAAAATCACAAAAGTTATCAAAATTGTATGTGAGTGGAGGCATGAAAATGTCAGGGCATCATACCTGACATTGCTTCCTGAGAGGTGATTCTGTGTGGCACAGTTGTGAGCAGTGGAATTCTCAGAGAAGTAATGACACATCTGGACTTGAGGTGGATAGTAGGCATTTGAATCTCTAGCTGAAGCTTGCTGATGTTTGTGTGTGACTGAAGTTCATACATTTACCTATCAAAAAGGATTTGTTTAAAGGCTTTTTGTCAGGGATGTTACTGTGATGGAAGGGGAGTTCAGAGCTCCATTGATTCTATGCAGCAGCTTTTAAACTCTCTTGATCATTGTAACTACCCTGGAGGGTCAGTAATGCTTGGTTTGTTGTGTGATTCTTCACATTTGGCATCATCCACTGAAGCTTTTTACCTTGCAGTCACAGTAAACTACACCTGTGAACTTGTGAAAAATATTAAATTAGAAATACGTTTTTGGTATGAGGGTTGAAAAATCAGAATCAGCTAAAAAGTGAAAGGATGCATTACAACAAGACTTGAAGTCATTTAAAATCTGCATCAAAATCTTTTCTCCGAGTGAACTTGAGAGTGTCAAACTGAAGCAAGTTTAATTCTAGGTGTGAAAATGGAGCATGAAGCCTTCAGAAGGGAGCAGGTTCTACTGACTTGAGAATGCTGCTGGAGTTCTCATATTTAAAAAGGTCTTGCATTGCAGGTACCCAATGATAACCATCTGATAAAGTGTGTCCAAAAATTGTCTCTATGCCACGTATGGTTTTTATCTAAACAGTTATGTTATACTTCAAACTTGAAAATTAATTATATTTATTGAACAAGAAGATATTTTTGAGTGGGAGTAGTCCATGTTATGTGTTTGGGGGTTTTTTTCTTACTCTCATTTCTTTTTACTTAGCAGGGTAGGGGGTGCTAATGTTACTGCTGAGTTTGTTAATTTAATAGAAGTTAGAGACACAGTCACTCAAGCAATAACACATAATGAACAGCAAGACTGTAATAAACATACATGGAAGAAAATGTGCAAATAACAATGCAGTGGGTGTATCCCTCACAGGCTGATGAGTTTTCTGTCAGAGCAATTTAAAAAAAAAAATCAATGGCTAACAGAATGAGAAGAGGTGAACACAGGAGCATCATCAGTGATGATGAGCTTGTGTGGGAGCATGCTGGAGCCAGGCTGGCAGGTGTTTTTGTTGGGAAGGTGCAGCTGGTTTTAGGGGATGAATCTGGCTCATGGAAGGGAGACTTGTATGAAGATTTGGAAGGGGCCAGCCTGCACTTGCTGCATTAACCCTCTTTGTGTACAGCCAGCATGTTTGAGAACACGTGGAAGTGTCTTTGGGAAAGAACAGAGCGTCCTGTGCTCTTTAGCCATGAGCTGTGGCTGCTCCCAGGCACTCCCAGGATGTGCCAGCTCCTGAGGGCTGGGCTGTGCTCTCTGTGCTGCTGCAGGCAGAGCAATGTGGGTGTTTTTGCTGCACAGGGGCTGCTGTCTCATTTAGCAGGCACAACACATGCACCTTTTGTTCTGTAGCCACAGCTCAGGGGTGGGGGGAAGCAGCTCACTCTGCCATCCCTGTCCTGGCAAATTGTAACAGCTCTAACTGTTAATTAGCAGGAGGACAGGTGAAAGATACCAGACCAGAGAAGTGATAAAGACCAAAATAGAGGAGTTTTCCCCATTTCTTGGTTTGGGACATTTATTCCTAAAGATCTGTATCATTAGGAGTATCTGAGAACAGAGCACTTGGTGCTGACAAACACAATCTTCCAGTGGGTCCTGAGGCACAGCAACACTTGGTAATCCAGTTTCCTCCAAAGCTTTTGATTCATGGAAGGTGTTTTGTGCTCTTTGTGAGCTCTGGCCTCCCACCTTCCTAAGAGGGAGAGAATGCTTGATGTACAATGAGAACAGGAGAGAGATGTCTGATTGCTAGGGATCTAATATAAATTTCTACTTGATAGGAAAAAACTTTGTGCATTTTCATAGTCTTAATGATTGAGTGTAAAGATATTTTTAGTCTGAATAGAATATTTTTCAGCACCACCTATTTCCACATTTTACTTTTGAAGTGCTGAACAAATGGAGCTAATGCTTGATGGAGAATCACTCTTATTTTTGGCCTGTGAGAGGGAAGTTGGTCTTGTCACTATCTGTTAGTGACTTGATTGAGCTATTTACTGTTTTGCTATGTAATCTTGTATTGATCTAATGCTGGCACTGAGGAGATGGTTTACAGTAGTGTGGGTGACTCAGGCATGAAAATCCAGTGTCATTCCAGAGCCCCTTGCTGGCTGAGGAGCAATTGTGAGCTTTGCTGTCAGAAGGGTTCATTAGGGTTTTGCCCTGTGCACATGAAATCCAGTGTCCAGTGCAACAGGGAATGTGGTGACCACCACACCATGGCAATAACTTCCTCCAAGCTGCTGTCCCTGGCTTAAAATTACGAGTGCACCTTGCCTGTTTGCCCCTGAGCTGGTTGAGCACCAGTGAGTGGCTTTGTGCTGCAAAGCCTTGGCCCAGTAGCTGTTCCCATCACAGATGTCCCGGGCTGTCCCTGCTGGAGCTGCACAGCCCACCGGGTTTCTCAGCCCCTGCTGAGCAAGTGTGGGGATATGCTGTGTGTTGCTGCTAATCAGAGCCCTCTTTGGAGTTTTCAGTGTTTAAAGGATGTGGTGATAAAGGAAATCTGCTACGAGAGAGATTGTAAGGAAAACGATGCCACCACTATAATGATATAAATTCTGTGATGGGTTGCACCAGTGTAGTTCTTGATGAACTCTGTCTCAAATGTGTCTGAGTTTATGCTGTGCTCCCATGGGAGGAACAGAAAAAAAAACAAACAAAATGTTATTTTAAACCACCAGGTGTCTGATTTCAGTGAAAAAGGAAAACTGAGGTGAATTGTCCCTGCTGCCCCAGAGCAGGGATGTGTGTGAGAGACAGTCCCATGCCATGCACTGAGCCCTGCTGCCTCGGGTACACAAATGAGTGCAGGACCAGACCTGAGGCAGACAACCTGTCTCAAATTTGTGCTGTCACTTCAGACAAATAACCAGGAGATCTGTTCCTTTTCACATAGCACTCATCTAGCATGCCACACCAATAAAATCTTGTTGTCTTGTATTCAGTAAGGATATATTTCTGTTTGTATTTCAATTTCATAGCTGTATTTCAATTACTGGTTCTAAGCTCTGGAAAGATGTCCAGATTCTCAAAATACTTAGAGATTTAGCTCCCATTTTACCTGGAGGCTTCTTAAAAGTTTAGTATGGGAAATAAAATCTGGAGGTATAGAACAACTTGGATTATTTTTGGTCCCACTGTTTGCAGAATTGTAAGCTGTGGAAAAAATAGAAAGTACTGGCTAAAGAGGAGGCAGCAGGAAACAAAACACCCTTTTAAACATCCCCACTATGTTATTCTAACAAGAATGAAAGAAGGGAAAATAAAGCAAAACTGGAGTTTGAGTGAAGTTGCTTGGTGGTTTTTCCTTTTTTTTTTTAAATGTGTGTTGCCTTGTACTGACCCAGCAGCTCAAGGGGGCCCAGTTTGCTGTGGCCCAGCCAGCAGTGCACCAGTTAAAGCCTTTGGGTTTTTCTGGGTAAACATGAGTGTGATTCTTCTATGGAAGTAGATAATGTGTGTGTCATCCATACAAATAGCACAAATGCATCTTTGCTAAGCAACACTTAACAAGTTTCTTGTGTCATCCTCCTTTTATTTAGTACCTCTTACATTTGTTTTTCTTTCATCTCTGAAAGCACAGATCATTATATGCTATTTCTTAGATGTTGATATGAGCGCATCACTGTTGCTTGAAATTTGTATCTTAGAATCAGTGAAATACTTTGCCATCTAGGCACATCCATGTTTTTCTTACTGGTGCTGATCTTCTGAGTTTTTGTGTGGCTTCCTGAGGAAGGTGACTTTTAATGTTCCTGGCAGTGTTAGACTGACAATTTCAGCTGAAAGAATTGCCTATCATATTATCTATTGAGGAAGTGCACAGTTTTGAGAAGACCAGAAAAACCTGCTGACCAGGCCATGAAGCTATCTCTTGCAAACAGGGTATGTCTTTCATTATTCATATGAGGGGAATTTATTTCTTGGCCTCCTCTATATTATCTAGTCTTACTTAAGCAAATATAACTATCAAACACCTAAAGCATTGAAAAAAGAATTTGCTTTTCTGATTGTAAGTTAATGTTAATTCAATAGAAATTTCAAGGGCTCTGTTCTAACATCAAGCATAAATTATTTGCAAATCTACTAGTGTGTGTGTGTATATATACTTGTGTTAGTTCTACAGATCTTGACATGCAAGTCATGGTTAAATTTAATGTTCTTATACTCAATAACTTCTGAAAAGCCCAGTAGAGTGTTAAAGGGAAGCATATTATTAGTAAGGCATATTTTGAAAGTGTTACATAGGGAAATACTTTGCTATTCGGTCACTTAGTATTTCAGGTGTATCTTCGAATATGGCTTTTCAAGAAATAAAATTATTCCTACAGAGTTAGTTTTGACAAATATTTCTCTTTTTCAAAGACTCTGCAAAAAAAAGTTCGGTTCTATCATTAGTTTAAATTTAATTTGGCTCTACCACTGACTTGCAGATATGCTGCCTAAAGATGTGAAAGGTTTCCAAGGAAGTTTAAAAGATTCTGCCCAATAATATGGCAGCTATTTAGAGAACTAATAGAAAATAGTTTAATTTTTTTGTGAAGCAAAGTGTTTTACTTTGTTATAACACATTTTAGTTTAAGTTTACATTAAAATGTTAAGGAAATGAATTACTTTCCAGCCCAGGTCACTTACTGATGTTCTCAACCTTCTTATGGCTGAAAGATCTAATTTGAAAAAGCATTTATCTTTCAGCATGGAGCAAGTTGGTTTTCTCCTGAAGTATTTTGAAACTTGTCAGAGCCTGGAGGGTGCCCATTGCTGGGTGGCAGCAGTGCCCAAACCCCCTCTGGCTGCAAACAGGGAAGGTGACATTGGCTCTCACTTCAGAGACAAAATCTGAGCTCTCACTGGTGTTTCCTTCAGCCACGCCTGCTCTTGCTTTCTCCTGCTCAATGGCAGGATTTGTCATCTTAGTTAAGCCAGCCATGCTTCAGGGTCTTCCTTGTTAGCCCACTGCTTTCTGTCCTGATGCCTCTGTGTTTTGGAAGAGCTGGGAATGCTCCATTTCAGCTAGAAGAAATATTAACACAAGCCTCATTCTGAGATCTGCCTCTAAGTCTTTAAATGTTGTGCTAGGTTCATTTGTCCTCTTCCAGGGGCTCAGCTATTCCTCTGCCTGGGCAAGAAAGTTGGGACATTTCTGCCCAAGGAAAAAGAACTTTGGTACCCTGTGACAGAGCTGGCTCAACCAACAGCTCCTGTTGGCTCTTGGGCTCTCTGGCATCTCTTTCTTTACTATCCAGATACAAAATCTACCTGCAGGAGAGGGCACAATCTGAGCAATCCTCTTCTCCAGCCCAGTAATAAGTGTGGAGGTTCCCACTGCCTTGTTTTGAGGATCTGTTGTGGGTTTTGCTGAGGGGTTTTTTTTTTCCCTTTTAAGAGCTGGAAAGCCTGCTTATAATTCAAGTTGCTGGTACATCTTAACAGAAGATGGATATGAAACCCTATTGCCAATCTATATACAATTAAATAACAATTTATTGTGGCACTGGCATTCTGTCTGCATTACCTGCTATTAGATATTGATTCAGAATGAAGGAAAGCAACCTGGAAAGATGAAAACAAGCAGATTTGGTACAAACACAGTAGTAGATTTAACAAAACCCAATTTACTAAAGCAGAGCCCATATCTCCTATGCATGTAACAATAATAAGGATTAATTTTTCTCAAGAATTTCACATTAGACTTATTTAGAAGGGAAAATAATTAATGGGATCCTAACAATTTGTAATGTTACCTAAAATAAGCTATTACCTTATCACTACAAAACCTATTTTTTTTTCTTCACACACATTAAACCTCTTTCCAATAACAAGAAATACACTTCCAATAATGTTTATCTGAAACCTTTGAAAGCATGAAGGTAATGTTCAGGAAGAAGACAGTTCAAAACAAAAGCAGCTTAAATCTGTTTTGTTTCTGTCATCTGAGACAGTGTGGTAGTGGGTGGCTGGCACAGATGCACCTGTTGGTGTAGGAGCCACCAGGTTCCTTTGTGCCCAAAGTCATTTGCTCTCGACTGCTCAGCAGCCCTGACAGTCCTTTATCACCCCATCATTGTGGTAGGATGAAAATAATAACCCAACCTCCATGTCGAACAGGGAACTTGAACTGGGGTTTATGCTCTAAAAACCTTTGTCACTGCATTAATAAATTCCTGATATTAATGTGTCCTAGGCTTGCCATTCAGCTGGCTGTGTCCTTCCTCTGCCCTGGACACCCCTGTGGTCTGAGTAAAGCCTTCCTCCCCAGCAGCCAGGTCAATCCCATGGGCCGAGCTCTAAATGAAGCTGCTTATGCTACCACAGGAACTTGGAAAAACAATTGCCATCACTAGCTCTGCTTCAAAGAAAGGCATAACTGCTCAAGTCCCATGAAATATTGAGGAGTGTGGTCTATTTAAAGTGCAGCCTGATGTTCTTCCCTGGGTGTGAATGTCTGGGACAGCTCTCCAGCTGGTGGGAGCTGGCACTGCCTCACTTGCTCAGGCAGGGGTGTGCAGATTTGCTGCAACTGAGGAGGAAAACAGCTCTGCAGTTGGAATGTGCTTTCTCATGGACAGAAAAAGCTGATTCTAATCCCAAGTTACGAGTGAAAGCTGAAGCGTGGAAAGATATTTCTTTTCTTCTTTTGATAAGGTTTCCTGCATGCTTAGAGTAGAATAAAATGACTTTGCTTTCTTATTTCAGTAAGTGCTCTGGTTCTGCAATGCTCTGGTATGTTCCAGCCTAGATGGGGAGGGGTTGGTTGGAGGAGCTGTCCAGTGCAAAACCTTGCCTGGCTATCTCCAGGCAGGAAGTTTCTAAGCCGAGCACAATGACCAGAGTAAGATAAATGGCCCA
>VYZP01025028.1:0-10978 GCA_013400635.1 Hypocryptadius cinnamomeus
TGCACCCTGCCAGTCCTGCACCATGCCAGCCTGCACCCTGCAGCCGTGCACCCTGCCAGCCCTGCCAGCCTGCACCCTGCCAGTCCTGCAGCCCTGCACCCTGTCAGCCCTACACCCTGCCAACCCTGCAGCCCTGCAGCCCTGCACCCTGCCAGCCCTGCAGCCCTGCAGTCCTGCCTGGGGCACAGACAAGGGCACTCCTGAGGTCAGCAGGGACCAGCCTCGAAGGGACAGCGCTGTCACCCGGGTGTCCCCAGCCCCGCTCTGTGCCCTGTGCCCAGTGAGGCCGGGCAGACGGCTGCCGGGAGCCCGGGGCACGGCTGGGGCCGGGATGCGGGCAGTGACCCCGGCCGGGCGCTGCCCGGGGGAGTGCGGGGTCCGGGCGGGCCCAGCTCCGGCAGGGACACTCCTGTCCTGCCCCCAGCCAGGCTTGGCTCGGGCTCGCCGCAGGTCCCAGCAAGCCTCCCACCGCTCCGTGCCAACCGCTGCTCCATGGCACAGGGCACGCTCACGGCATGGATTTTTATTGCTACCAAATACTGTAAATAAAGTTTTCTGACTGCGTCTGGTGGAAGCGGGAGGGAGGCGTGGGGGGAGCGCTGGGCTGAGGGGTTGAAGGGGATGGATGGAGAGCACCGAAAGCCACAGCCAGCTGTGCTCCCTGCCAGCTGTGCTCCCTGCCAGCTGTGCTCCCTGCGGTGCTACTGCCCTCAGCGCACAGAGCTGGCTGCGACACGGGCACTGTGGGGGGACACAGCTGGGCTCTCAAAGGGTGATGTAATTTGGCCTTTCATGATGGGAGTGAACACGAAAAATGCATTTAAATGTGTCCTTTATTTCTTCACCGTGGCCAGCAGGTCCATTTGCACTTTTCCTATCCTGACATTCCTTTGATTTTTTTTTTTGGTGGGAGCTCCAAGTGAGCTCTCAGCACACTTGCTGACTGGTTGAAATCCTCAGGACACCACGGAGCATTTTCTTCCCACATTCACCTTCTCCTTGAGAGTCACAAACTCCTGCACTAAACAAGGAAGGAGGGGTCTCCCTTCCTGGAGAGTCTGAGGTGCATTCCCCCTGCCAGGGAGAAACGAGGGCAGGGCTGTGGATGTTACTGGGACAGAGGCACAGAGAAGGGAGGGAGCTCTGGGGCACACAGGGAATTGCCCTCCAGCCATGGCTGCAGTTTCTGGGGGTGTCTGGGGGTCAGGCAGGGCTGATGATGCAGCCGGGAGGGGCCGTGGCTGAGCCCCTGCAGCAGCCCCAGGCTGCAGAGCGGGGGCAGCGAGAGCAGCTGCGGGACTGCCCCGGGTGAATGCTCTGCCAAGAGCTTTTCAGGAGGGCAAAAAGCGAAACAGAGGTGCTGACAGGTGAGCAGTGTGTGCCCCAGGTGTTGGGAGCCCAGGGAGCAATGTGGTGGGGACATCAGCATTCAGGGATTTTGGGTTCAGGCAGTGAACTACTAGAACAACAACAACAACAACAACAACAAGCAGTATAAGCCCATTATACAATTGATTTTAATTCTTTCTATTCCCACAAAAAATGAAGGTTTTTTTGAGACTTTCCCCCACCTCCCTGTAATTACCTAAATATCTTTTTTTTTTTTTTTTAATCACCCCATCCTTCTTGGGCCCTGATGTTGCTGGAGCTTGGGTACCACATTGCTATGGAATAACAGCAGCATACATTCCCAAGCCCTTGGAAGAGCTCCAGCAGAAAACCTGTCTCTTTCTCGTCCTTGGTGTGGCACTAGAGGAGTCTTTGGCTCCAAGTCTTTGTTGGAATCCAAGGGGAAGGCACACATGGAGACAATTGAGAGCAGCCTCTGAACAAGGAGACCTCCTGGGCCCTGGTTCAGCAAAGCACTTAAGGCTGGAGCCAGAAGAGCGTTCAAGGGCCTCAAAGTGAAAGTGCAGCTCCGTGGAAAAGGAACCGACCAATTAATTAACAGTACAGGGGAGGAAAGAGCTCTGAGCTGCACCTCCTGCCCCTGGCTCCTCTTTCCCTGCCGGGGAGCAGCAGGGTCCCGGCAGAGGCTCCCTCCTCTGCTCTCCCCATCCATGGGGGCAGCCCCGGGATGCTGAGGGAGGGGCCCGGCTGGACGGGAGCCCCCTCCCGCTGGGCACAGCCGGGGGGGTCACGGTCCTGCCCCTCCACAGCCTCTCCTGCATCCCAGGCCAGCGCGGAGGGACAGCCCCGGCCCTGTGGGACACACACCCTGCTGTGGCTGGCACCGCCTGAGCGCGTGTCTAGCGGAGATTGTCCTGACAAACCAGCCTAGGCCCGGCTTAGAGCACAGCCTGGCTCTCAGCTGAGAGCCTCCAAAGCTCCCTGTCCCCCTGGCCACGCTCAGGGCTGGCTCCCACCTGCGCTGTCCTGCCCTGGGTCCTGCCCACGGCACTCAACGATGCTCCACAATTAATGACACAACTGAGCATCCAAGTGCCAGAGGCAGGTCTGCAGCTGGCAGTGGCCCAGGGTCAGCTCACGCTCTGGGAGCAGACACAACATGTCATGCACGGACTGCTCTGGCTCCCACAGCTTGGCTGAAATGCAAGTAGGCATGAAAAACGTTTGGTTCAGCTGTTCTATCCCTAAAAACTTTGTGCAGTTGTTTAATGCAGAAGCTCCCCCCACAAATAATAACCCCTGTGGGGGAGTTTCTGTCAGCACCAGCCCAGCCCGAAGGGATGCAGGAGCAGGCAGGCTCTGGGCTGTGGCCAGCAGCAGCTCTGCAGCCCCACTGCTCGCCCAGCACTGCAGGCTGTGCCCAGGCTGCGCTCCAGGAGGTGCTGCAGGAGCTGTGGGGCTCTGCAGGGCACAGGGGTCTCTGGGCTGTTCCCTGGGCACGATGGGCTTCCTTCTCCTAGGGCTTCTCCTAGGGCTTCCTTCTCCTAGGGCTTCTGGCTTTGGGATGGAGTCAGGAGCAGCCTGGCCTTCCTCAGTGAGCAGAGAGCATCCCTGAGAGCCAGCTCTGCTGCGGGTCCTGCCACGGTGCTGGGCTCCTGTGCCACAGGGTCCGTGTGTGGGTCCCTCACTGGACAGGGGTGTCCATGTGCAGATCTCTCACAGGACAGGGGTGTCCGTGTGTGGGTCCCTCACAGGACAGGGGTGTCCATGTGCAGATCCCTCACTGGACAGGGGTGTCTGTGTGCAGATCCCTCACTGGACAGGGGTGTCCATGTGCAGATCCCTCACTGGACAGGGGTGTCTGTGTGCAGATCCCTCACTGGACAGGGGTGTCCATGTGCAGATCCCTCACTGGACAGGGGTGTCCATGTGCAGATCTCTCACAGGACAGGGGTGTCTGTGTGCAGATCTCTCACTGGACAGGGGTGTCCATGTGCAGATCTCTCACTGGACAGGGGTGTCCATGTGCAGATCCCTCACTGGACAGGGGTGTCTGTGTGCAGATCCCTCACTGGACAGGGGTGTCCATGTGCAGATCCCTCACTGGACAGGGGTGTCTGTGTGCCCTGCACAGGACAGGGGTGTCTGTGTGCCCTGCACTGAGGGGGCTGTGTGAGGGTGTTGGGGCAGCTGCTGGGACCTAAATCTCCTTCCGGACAGCGACTCGGACGTTGCTGCAGATCTTGGCGAGCGCCTCGAAGAGCGGGTCACAGAAGGTGTGGATGCAGAGGGAGTAGATCCGGCTGACACACTGGATCTCAATCAGGTAGCTCTTGATGCAGGGCACCACTG
Organism: Hypocryptadius cinnamomeus; assembly: GCA_013400635.1. Lineage (NCBI taxonomy): Eukaryota > Metazoa > Chordata > Aves > Passeriformes > Zosteropidae > Hypocryptadius > Hypocryptadius cinnamomeus. The sequence goes on from VYZP01025028.1 coordinate 3,703, forward strand.
CCCAGATGTGGCAGAAGGAGATGAGGGCGAAGAGGAAGCCCCAGACGACGGCCAGGGGGACGCCCAGGAGGGCAGAGAGCAGCCGGTAGCACCAGTACTTGCTGACGGTGAAGGTGGTGTAGCTGGTTTTCCAGACGCCGTCGAAGCTGTAAGTTCCCACGGGCTCAGCTATCACATCCTCAAAATCCACCTGGGGGGAGAGCAGAGGGCACAGGGGAGGTCTGGGGGTCAGCAAAGGCCCTGATGTGAGCACGAGGGGAGAGCAGATCCCAAATGGAGGGGACAGTGCTGGATCCCTGGATCCCTGCAGCCCCGGGCAGGGACAGCCCCTGCAGAGCTGGGAGATGGCTCAGGGCTCCCAGCACTGCCCAGCCACAGCCTGTGGGCAGCAGAGGAATGGCTCAGCCCACGGCTGAGGCTCCAGCACGGGGGGGTGACAGTCCCTGTCCCATCCCCTGATCTGGGGAATCAGGTGAGGCCGGGCAGGAGCCCTTGGAACAGGAGCTGTGCGTGGGAGTGTTGGCTGCAGAGGCAGCCAGAGCCCATTCCTGCCCTTTTTTAGATTCAGGGATGTGGCTGCCCACTCAGCAGGAAGGTGTTTGTGCTAATAAAGACCCAGCAGCCCTCTGGATTTATGGACTATTTATTTATACCCATAGGATGAGGTGCTCAGTGCTGTCTGTCCGTGTTCCTCCCGGGGAAGGGAGCTGGGGCTCAGCCCTGCCCTTGCCATTTGTGCAGGCACTGGGAGTGCCTCTGAGTGACACAACTCCCCAAAACTCCACACAGAGATCCCCCTGGGGTGTAACTCACTTCCAGGGAATATATGAGCTGAGCTATTTGTCTTGAAAACCAGCCCGGCCTCCCCTCCAGCAGCTGACATGTCTGTACATTCATGTTAAAAAACAATATTCCTTCTGCTTTTGGAGCACTTGGATCACAAAATCACTCTGTGTCATCTTTAATTTCCTGGAGTGAGCAGGAGGTGCTGACACAAGTATTGACAATGAGGAGACAGCAGGCCTGAGAGCTGGCCCTGAGGTGCCACCAGCAGCCCCTAGAAAGCCCAGGTGTGCTGAGAACTAGCCCAGGTTACTGCCCAACTGCCTGATGAGCTCATCAGGGATCAATTAATGCAGGGAGCAGTGGGATATAAAAGCAGGGGCTCTGGCCCATTGCTGCTTCTGCTGCCATCACACTGGGAGTGGGCCTGGAGGAGCAGAGGAGGCTCAGGCTGAGTCTGGATCCCGGGAGCTGCTGGAGGTGCTCAGGGAGCAGCACGGGCAGGTACTGCTCCTTTACAGACCTTTAGGCTGGGAAAGCTCTCCTAGGGGCACCCAGTGCAGCCATGCACTGCTCTGGTGCTTGGAGAGGCTTCGTGGAAGCCTCTGCCCCTGCTGTAACATGACCCCAAATTCTGCCTGCTGCTCTGTGGTGCTCGGGATGTGTGTCCAGGCCAGGGGAGCCCCTCCTCCCGTGGAGCACTGCAGCTCCCTGCTGCCCAGAGCACTCCTGCTGCCATGCCCTGGGTGCAGGGATGTGCCTGGGCTCTGCTGGGACAGGGACAGCAGCAGGGTGAGCTGTGCTCCTGCCCGGGCTGGCTCTGCCCTCCCTCCCCAGCCCTCTGGGGCTATTTTGAGGTGGAGCAATGCTGACCTCTGAAGGCTCCCAGTGCTGCTGAGCAGCGTGGCCACGGGGATGGGTGAGCTTGGAAGGTCTCTTCAGGCTTTGGAGATTGTGGAGTGGGAAAGGCAGGGATGTGCCGGGGAGAGGGGCTGGTGGGGGCCCTGTGGATGGCGAGGACGGTGCTGGCACTGTCACCCAGGAGTGGCTGGTGGTGCTCCCAGGCTGGGGAGCCCCAAAGCTCTGCCTGGCCCTGGGGTGAGCGGGCTGGGGGCTCTGCTGGTCCCTGCTGCCATGGCAGAGCGGTGCTCCCCTGGCCTGGCACCTCCCCATGCCCCAGGCCAGGGCTGGGATGCACTGGCAGGGAGTGGCACGGATGCTGGACACGATGCTGGGGGTGCTGAGGCGTCAGGCAGCTGTCAGGGGCAGGTCTCACAGTGCCAGCAGGGAGCCCAGCCACGGCTGTCACTGTCACAGCTCATCCCAGGGAATTTCATTTGACCACACCACGGTTGCAGCTGGAATGGAGTTTTCATGCCCAAATTGAGGTTTGTGTTTCAGCAGTGCTGTAAAGGTCACAGCCTGTAACAAAGCCTGTGTGAGCAGCTCTGTGCCCGCTGTCCCTGCTGCTGTGACAGTCACAAACAGAGTTTTAACAGAACCCTTCCACCTTCTCCTGTTCTCCTTTGGGCTGGAATTAGTTTTAGCTAACAGAGACAAATTTTGTTTGCAGTTCTAAGGGAGTCTAGAGGAAGTCCAAGGGTTAGAATGGGAATTCCTCTTGGTCAGAAACAGGGGGAGGGAGCTGGGGGCTGCTGCACCCCTGGGCTGCCCTGGGGGGAGCAATCTTCCACAAACACGACAACACACATCAAACGATAGGGACTGACATTGTGGTGTCTTGAAGGCCAGCAGCCTTTTTCCAATATCCCTTTAAATTGGTGATATTTAATTTCTGTGGGTGCAAAGGAAGACGTCTCCATAAATTTTCAAGCCACAATGGAACTGGAGAGCCCATTCAAGGAATGGGAAATATGGCATTAACTGGAGCCAGGCGTGCCACCCAGCCAGTGTCTGGGTGCCCGGCCAGCAGGGCTGTCACCTCCCCCTGCCCTGGGGACAGCCCTGCTGGGGCCACATGGACAAGGGCCACCAGCAGAGGCTGAGTGGAGCCAAACACACACCAAGGTCTGACCCCCAAACGCTGCTGGAGCACGGTGTGGGACAGCCCTACCTTCACCACGTCCTCGTTGATGTGCTTGGGGTCCCTGTTGACCAGGTCGATCTCCTTGGTGTGCTGGTCCTTGGCGATGATCCCCTGCAGCTCGCCGTGCTCCTCTGCCATGGCTGGGCACTGCGGGCTGCGAGCACGACAGGGACAGGGACAGGGACGCGCTGGCCCCGCCTGCAGCAGCTGCCCCGTGCCCCTGGCACTGATCCAGGCTAAAATTAATGTCCTGGCTCCCGAGGCCGCCCTGAAGTGTCCCTTAAAGGGGCTTTTCTGGGGCCAGCCCCTGTGCTGTCACCTCAGGGGGATGGCATGTGTGTGGGTGGCTGGTGGCCTTTGAGCCAGGGCAGGGGTGGGCGTGCAGCCCCCCAGCCCAGCTGTGCTGGTGGGATTTTACCCTTGTGTGGGAGAAACAATACCCAAACTGGGGCAAAAGTCCTCAAAAGCCTAGAAGAAATTGTTGTTTGTGAATCTGTAAATGAAGCAGCTCGGGGTTTCAGGAATCACATCTAGAAATACCACCCAGAGAAGCCACATTGTCCTGGGGTGGCCAGAGCTCCTCAGGGACCATTCAGAGCCCAGGAGAAGGCTTGTGGTGCCAGTCTGGATTGCTCAGGTTCCAGCTTCTCACCCACAAAAACTCGAGGAAACCCAAGACCAACCCACAGAACCATAGTGGCTGGAATATCTCCTCCAGGGTTACTTAGTTAAGGTTTATTTAACCTGGGCTGTACTTTGCTAATCCTCCCCAGTGTCTCCTGTGAGCTCCTGCCTTTCATGATCTGGGGATTTGTTTAAAAGTGACGGTTTTGTGAAAAAGCCCTTCACGAAATGGGTGGAAAGGGGACTGGCAGCTCCGTGCGGAGGCTGGAGGAGCCCACGCAGGCGCTGAATGTGGAAGTGCCCCTGCAGAGCCACGGGCATGGCTGGCACTGCAGGGTGGGTANGTGCTGGGCCAGGACAGGCTCTGGAGAGCACGGCGCTCTGCGGGCAGGGTGCTGGGGCAGGAGCAGCTGTGTCGTTGGAGCAGGAGCAGCTGTGTCCCTGTGCAGGGACAGGCTCTGGAGAGCAGAGTTTTGCAGGCAGGGTGCTGGGGCAGGAGCAGCTGTGTCCCTGGGGCAGGAGCAGCTGTGTCCCTGTGCAGGGACAGGCTCTGGAGAGCACGGAGCTCTGCGGGCAGGGCAGGGCTGGCCGGGAGCCGGCCCCGCTTTAGGGGGCACAGCCGATCCATCCCAGGATCCCAGGCCGGGGCAGTGCCACCACAGGCGTTTGTCGCTGATTTTCCTCGGCCAGTCCCACCTGGAGCGCTTTGCGTGCCTTGGTGCCCTGCCCTGCCCGGGGTGTCCCCAGCCGGCCCCGGCCCCGCGGCAGGGGCGCTCGCCTGCCCTGGCCGGGTGGCGTTTCTGGTGGCATTTCTGGTGGCATTTCTGGTGGCGTGAGTCACTCCCCGCCTTTAGGCTGGCCCGGCCCGGCTCTGGTGTCCCGGCCCGGCTCTGGTGTCCCCGCTCTGGTGGCAGGAGGGGACCGCGCACCCACGCAGCAGCAGCAGCAGGCAGTGAAAGTCTCCCGCAGCCGGGAGGGGCACGGGGGGGTTCTGTGGCACTGCAGCTGCTATAAATAAATGTATTTCCGAGTACTTTCAGGCTGTGCACGGGACAGCAGACAGTCACACACACGGGGCAGGGCAGGGGACACCTGCTCAGCGCTGCTCTGCTGCACAGATCTGCCCCAGATGGATGCCAGGGAAGGTTTTGTCGCTGAGATCCAAACCTTTCGTTGTGAGAACATTTGTGAGGAAACCTGGAGACACGTTTCCTCTGCAGGAACAGGCAGTCACCACTGCCCCCACCCTGAGCAGCCCGCTGTGTGCTCTCAGGGGAGCACTGCTCTTGGGAGCACACTGTCAGGACCTGGGCAGGCTGTGGGGCTGGGGCTGTGGACCTGGAAGCCTTTAGAGTTCAGATAAATAACCTGCTGCTAGGACCCAGCAAGCAAAACAGATTTATTTCTCTTGAGCAGAGAAGGAAAAGCAGAAATAAAGCTCACTGAGATCAAAGTTCCTGTGGAAATGAGCAGACCAGAACTGCAGTGAAGGAATAGCAAAGAAGGAGAAATTGGGAGCGTGGCTCTCCTCCCGTTAGCATCACTGAGGGATCCAGCCTTGCTGGGTTTATGCCACAGCCCCTGGGTGAGAGCCTTGCCTTGGGCAGTGCCCTGGCCCTGCGAGGGGCACGGGGCTCTGGTGTTCAGGTGGTCCCTCAGCCCTCCAGCACTGATGACAGAGGCTGCTGAGGGCAGGGATGTGTTGGCATTAGCCCTGCAGAGGCAGCGGAAATCGTGGCTGGCAAATAGGAGTTTGAGCAGAAGCTCTGTCATGTTTAATATCAATTAAAATTAAATTTCACAGAGGAAGTACAGAAGAAGGGTAATTCATCATTCAAGTTGTTGTCCTAGTTTGTTTCTATACAAGGAGCCTTGCCCTTTAAAACAGAGAGAAAGTCTATGAATATCAGATTCATGCCCCTGTGATACACAACCACCAATCTCTGCATTCTGGTCCCGTTGTAGGAGCGGGGGCTCCTGGGGGGCTCCTGGGGGGCTCCTGGGGGCTGGTGTTGCTGCCTCTCTGCAGGCATGAGCCCATGGAGCAGGGTCTGGGCTGTTCTTGTGCAAATCCTTCTTTATTTGCTCTTTTTTCTAAGTTCTTTATTTCTCATGAAGCCCCACAGTGCAGGTCAGCTGTGACACCCCCTGAGGCTGCATTTCATCCATGGTCCATGATCAACGGTTCTTCCTTTTGTCTTCATCTGACCTGTGAGCTTCTTTTTGCTCTGGACACCTTTCTTCTGGGTCACAGGGATGCCAGGGGTGCCTCAGGGACTGTTGGTGCCTCGGGTGAGCTGAGAGGAGATGGAGCCCCACCGAGGCACCCAAGGGCTGTTTGATGGCACCTGGGTGCCACAGGAGCCACCTGCAGCTGCTTCTCCTGCTGTGCAGCCCCTCAGGCACGGGCTGAGCCCACTCCCTCTCCCACGGGGCTCTGGCTCTGGGCTGAGCTGGGCTCCAAAGGCTGCAGAAATGCCTGTCCTGCTGGGTGTGGGGTGGAGCTGGAGGAGCTGCTGCCCCTCTGGCGGTGCTGAGGCTGAGCAGGGCTGGGGTCTCACCAGCCCCAGCCAAGCCAGGTTCACAGCTCTGCCCTGGGTAGTGCCAGGGCTGCTCTGGCTAAACCAGCCCTGGGCACCTCATGGGATGTTGCTGCTCCTCTGCTGAAGGTGCAGGACAGTTCTGGAGAGGCCTCTTGCAGCTTGTCTTTGTGTCACCTCCTAATCTCAGCTCTTCTCTCTCACTGGCACTCTGAATTCCTATGGATTTTCATTTTAAAATAGCCTCACTTGGCTTTTCCTTATCAAGAGACAGTCTTGCCTTGATTTATCACTTGTGACATAACCAGTGGGGTATTCTGAGATAACCAGAGTTAACCAGTTGTGCTGCTGGTTAGAGCAGGGGTCCCAGCCTGCCTTTGGCTGTCACTTACCCTGGTGGTGTTTGTTTTCTCCTGAGTCCAGAGTGGCAGCAGTGGAATGATGCTTTCCCTCTCAGCCAGGTGCCAGGGGCACTGCCAGCAACCCAGCCATGGCTCAGGGAAGGGCTCTTCCCCAGCTGAGTGAGGGTAGTGGGGAACCAGGTGGTTAAAATGTCTCACTGACAAGAGAATGAGCACAAGCAGGGGCTTTGTGGCCCAGGTTTAGGGTCAGGAGGGAGGGAGCCTGTGTGCCCTGCCCCGTGGCACAGAGGGGTTTGACATTCCTTGGCTGTGGCACAGCCAGGAGGCTCCAAATGCCTGCAGATAAAATCCTTTCAAGCCCTGGAGCAGCACGAGTCTCCTAATAACCCAGCACAGAACAGAGATCCTATTTCAGCACTGGGATCTTTGCATGTGGAGCTTTCAGCTGCTGTTCCCCATCCTGCTCTCCCTGACCTGTTGTGGCTCTCTTCTCCCTGGCACTGTCTAAAAGCTGAATGCTGGGCTGGCCTCAGGCTGCAGTGTGGCTGCTGACCCCCCTCCCTTTCCCAAACAGGAGCTCAGGCAGGCGGCCAGGCTGTGTCTGTGGCACTGCTGGCTGGGCTGGGGGCCCTGGGGGCAGCATTGGCTGTGCCGAGGGGGGCACTTTAACCAGAGGCAGAAGCTGACGGGTTTGTGAGCACCTAATACCCCAGCTTAGCATGCTGACAGCTGCTGGAAAGCGGGCTGCGGGCACGGGCCGGTAAATATAGCAACGGTGAGAGCTCCTGCGTGCCCCTCCGCCGGGGAAGTGTCACAGCAGAGGGGGCGATGTGCGGCTGCAAAAGCTGCTCTGGGCGAGAGCAGAGCCCGGCAGCCCCGCTGCCCTGCGCTGCTGCATTCCCCGCTGCATTCCCCGCTGC
>VYZP01025031.1:0-21206 GCA_013400635.1 Hypocryptadius cinnamomeus
TGGGATGGGATGGCAGCTCCCTTCCATGATGGGATTGGGGGTCACACCCAGAACTTGAGGATTTTCCAAAGGGACACTCCAGAGGCACAGCGCCAGGAAGTCATTAGCCTAATTAACTCTTCACTGCCAGTCAAAGACAGTTCCTAATCCAGTTACAATCCCACAAGCACCGGGTCAGTCAGAGCTCGTGGTTTTCCAGAGGGATGGCAAAGCCCCACATTTATTGGGTTACAAGGATTTTACAGCACCGAGGGTGGGAATTCCTGCAGTCTGAATTCCGAAGTCTCCCTGCAAATAAAGCCTCATGTTTGTGTTTATATTCCTTCAGGGCATGACAGAGCTCTGAGCTTGGGAAGCTGGAAGAGGTGGGAATAAATCCTGGGAATCACCAAGACATTCAGCAGCAATTTGAGAAAATATGAGTGGGTTTTTCTGATATAAACCCTGCCTTTGTGGCCACCTGCACTGTAAATTGTGCTGAGTTTCCTTACACTCTCTCCTTACAACTCCCAGTTCTTTTCAGTTACCAAAAAGAGGGGAAAAATATGTGTACAATGTAGCAATGCAGCTTCATAGATATGATGGATGTTGCAGCAGTTTTAGTTTGGATTTTTTCCATGAATTTTTATTGACCTGCACTGTAAAAACTGCACCAGGAATCCTAATACTTGTCCTAACTCATCCAGCCCTGTGTGAATCATTTTAGTCCTCTGCATATTTCATCTTTTTCCTCTAACTAATAATGCTTGAATGCTGTGAATAATTTATTATTCAGCCAAATTTATGATCATGCTGATTCTTTTTCTTGTAAAGAAATACATTTTCAGAATATATTGATTTTAGCTGGAAGTGTTCCAGGTTGGACAGGGCTTGGAGCTACCTGGGATAGTGGAAGGAGTCTCTTCCCATGGAATTAGGTGATTTTCTAATTCCTTTATTTTAATGGGATTTTCCAGCCTTCAGCTGATGGATTTAAACCTCTGTGATGTCATTCAATTACAGAATTTAGGGGAGAGAGCTGAACACAGATGGAATCCCCACCTCTACCACATTCCTCAGACAGAGGAGAGCAGGAAGAGGAATCCAAGAGCTTTGTTCTCCTTGGATTTTTCCCCTTTAAAATCAGCATGCAGCACTCAGCCCCAATGAAATAACACCTGAAAAAACTCCTCTCAGTTCCTCCCTCTCTACATTTATTTACACCCCCATCCCCTTATCAATGAAATCATAATTGCACCGATAGCAGCACAGCAGCAGCAGATGGGCCCATGGAAAATGTTAAATAAACCCCAGATTCTGCCAATTCAAAGAATTCAATGCTTCATAAATATTTCTTTCCGTATCACAAACGTGCATTATTTGAGATAGGCTCTACCTAAGTAGCTCCAGATCTCAGCTTATCTTTGAAGGCTGAGGGATTTGGGAGACGTGCAGGAGGAGTTTTTGAGGGGAGCAAAAAGTGGGAAGAAGTGGGACAAAAAGTGAGGAAAAAGGAGAAATGGCAGAATGACAACGGAACTTTTCTGGTCAGTGGCTGTGGAGAAAATAAATAAAGGAGGAGGAAGAAAGGGCTTGGGGAGAGACACCTTTGGCATTTCCAACAGATCCATCTGTGGAGGGGTCTCAGGGATCCCTGGATTTGTACAAAAATAGGGACAGGAGGAAGGAAAATCCCATAAATCACCAAAAAGTTCAATCCAGCAGCGAACACAAACCACAGCCCCCCAGCACTGTGGGAATTAAACCAGTGGGGATATTCATGGGAGGTGAGGTTGGAGCGATGGGATGGGGATGAGGAGACAGAATACAAAATACAGAATACATAATTCCATGGAAGAGCGGTGTGGGAAGCAAATTCCAAAAGTGACTAACAACATTCAGCAGAATTAGATGAAAACTGAGGATGTGCAGAGCTGAGGAATGCTCTGATTAAAAAAATAAGCGCAAAAGTTTGAGATCAAGTTAAAGAAATCAGCCTAAAATCTGAGTCCTGGACCAGTGGAGGACCTGAGGAAAAAGAAAAATTGATTTGATTGGAGGTTTTAATTAAACAGAAAAAACTCCAAAATAGAAAAGAAAACCTTCTGTGTTTCTCTACCCATTTAATTCATCCCTGCTTCAGAATCATGGAATATGGAAATGCAATAGATTTATGGTTCAACAGATGCACTCAGCATTAAAAAGTCTCCACACTGGATCTCCATCCAAAAACATCCTCAGCACAACTTGGATTTACAAAACCTTGTGTTAACAGTAGAGCAGGGTCTGAATGAAGTCAAGAAAAGTTAATTAAAAAATAAAAATGTCCCTCGTACTTTAACCCTCCTGCTGTGCTCTCCTCTCACCTCCTTCGTTTGCCACGGCCTCAAAGAACTGAGCACCCAAAAATTAAATTAATGAGAAAAAAGGCAAGGAAAGGCATCCTCAGGAAAAACCAGAGAGGTTTCCTTCCATTATTCCACCTGAACAGGAAGTGGTTACATGGTTAAAATGATGGTTTCAACCATGCTTAATTAAAATCATCAAATGGTTAAAAGCTGATTTCAAAGGCAGCTTGGGAAGGAAGGATTGAGGAGAGACAACTTCCACTACCCCAGGTTGCTCAAAGGCCTGTCCAGCCTGGCCTGGAACATTCCATGGAGTTACCCTCTGTCAGTCCTGAGCTTCTCCAGACACAGGGAATTCCTCCACTTCCCAAGCAGGATTTCTAAAGGTTTCATGAAGGTCAAACCACCAAAGCAGGAGGGAAAACCAAGATCCTTGAATCTGTTCCTGACCTTTGGGCTGGTTCTACGTGACCTGCACAAACCCTCCTGGTAAAATATGGTCATGAACTCCTTTCCAAAATATCTCATGGATTAATGATTATTAGGAAAAATAATGAATGGATGAAAGCCAGACAGGGGTCCCACGCAGCACAGAAGCCCAAAATAAAAAACCAAGCAAAGACAGAAGTCTGGAAGATCCAGCACTGCCAAGGCCACCACTGGCTGTGTCCCCAAGTGCCACATCCACATGGCTGTGAAATCCCTCCAGGAATGGGGACTCCCCACTGCCCTGGGCAGCTCCTTCCAATGCTTTTCCAACCTCTTCCAGCCCTTTCCATGAAGAATCCAGCAAAAAAACAGACCTCAAATTTCTTGCTTTATCTCCCACTCTTTTATATTCCAAATAAACCCCCAAGTGAGTGACGATGACAGAGTACAAGGAATGAGAGGACGCTGAACAATGCCCAGAAAATCAATTTCCAACTGCTGTTTTTGTTATTTAGATTTAAGAAAAACACCCCTCACATAAAGGACTGTATGTCTGAGCTATTGAGAAGTCAGAGACAAAATGTAAAATTCAGCAGCATCGAGTAAACTATTACAAAATATCAATTTATAGACAAGCACATTAAGCATTTTGTATTCAAGCTTCTTGCTTGCACAGTAAAAGTAGCAACTGGATATAAATTTCAAGCAGAAACTCACAGCCTGCAAAAACAAAAGTACAATGCAACTTTGGAATGGAAATTTCAACTCCAAAGGTAATTTCCCGTTGCCGGCGCTCACCAGTGCATGAATTATCCTCTCAAAGATGCATAAATAGGATTTGTTTGATTACTTTATCAGCTCTCCTTTTTATCAAATCTTCTGGAGCTGTGGGAGACATCCCAGGGATATTTGGAGATTCCTTGTTTGAAGACACAGCGGGGGCAAAATTGCATCACTCCTACGGAGGAGCAGGGCCTGACCATGAAATCATAATTAATGCCACAACAATCTCTGAAGCAGCCAGGAAAGGGACAGATTAGAAGGAAAATATTGTCAGCATTTTATTTAAATGAACTTTGAAAAAGTCTGACATGACAGGAGCAATATTGGAGCCTAATAAGGGATTAGATGGAGAAAATACAATGAAATTTGATGTAAAAAGACACAAAGTTTGTCACTATCACTGCCCTGAAGCCACAATTCCAAGTGACCCTGAGCTGCAGGACACTTGCCAAGAGTCCTGGTTTTCAAGAGTGTTGAGAAATCCAGCCAGGTGAATTTTCCTGCTCTAAAATTCCTGGGAGAGATTTTCCAATTCAGTGTCTTCCAGATCCAGCTGTGATTTCCAGGTCACTCTGGATTCCCAACCAAACCAAGAACCTCCCCCACTCTGAGATTCCTCCACTTGGGCCGTGAGAGTCAACTGAGGGTGAGGATTCCCAAATATTCTGAGTTGGTAGGGACCCACAAGGATCATCAAGTCCAACTCTTAAATCAAAGGCCCAAAAGAACTCTCTGAACACCCTGATGGTGCCTCCAGAACATCACCTGGAGGCGACAACTTTGTCCCACTAAACCTCAAGGTCAGCAAAAACCAGACAAAGAACTTGGTAAACCAGGATCATGACACAAACCCAGGGAAACTCCCTAAATTATGAAACCCCAACATCAAACTTCTCTTCAAAGGACTCCCAAGTGCAGTGGGGAACTGAGCAAAGGGCCAGTACATCCATAAATAGGTGGCCAATCTGGAAATTCTGCCTTGTGGAGAGGCCCTGGCACAGGGTGCCCAGAGAAACTGCCCCTGGATCCTTGGAAGTGTCCAAGTCCAGGCTGGACAGGGCTTGGAGTAGCCTGGGATAGTGGGAGGTGTCCCTTCCCATGGGGTTGGAACTGGATGGGATTTAAGGTGCCTTCATCTCATTCTGTGATTTACTGAGATAAAAATGAAGTGGGAGCAGAACTTGGCTCTACGTTGCAGCTGCTCCGAAGCCAATTTTCCTGGAACACCAGAGTGAGTACCAGGAATTGCTGGGAATCAGGATTTCCAGAATTCCATAAAAGCTTGAATGAGTGACAACAGAATTACCTCCCTGCTGGACCCACATTTCCCAGATAATGGGATGATGATGACCCAGTGCTGGAGAGGATAGGAGCACCACTCGAAAAGTTGTGTGGGATTAAACATCTCCCAATTTTTATAGGGAATCCTGAGAAGCAATCCTTGAGAAAAGCTGGAAATGGGAGAAATTAAGAAACATCCTAGGAGATGGTATCCCTCTCACCATTCCAAGGCCAGCAGGAATTCCAGCCCTGCCCACCATGTGGGAAAGGCTCTGTTCAGTGTCAAAGCACCTCCTGGGATATTCACAGTGAATCCTGGCAAACCACTCCAGTTAGGGGAGGAGGGGGGAGGCAGCTCTTGTGTCCCTCACGTTTCCAGCCCGGATGAGGCCTGACAGCCCATGATTGCTGCAGACAGCCCCTAATTAACTGTCATTAGCAAACACATGTCAGGGCCCGGGCTGGTGCTGGATCTGCTAATTTTCCTCCAGAATACTAAAAACCGCCTTGAGACGAGCTGGTGAGTGAATTTTGTTGTCTTATTAAACATTCCCTACCTCCCCGATTCCTAAACCCTCCTGTTTGGAATCAATGATGGATTAAAAGTGTTTCCTTTCCTCCTCCTTGCTGTAGGCAGCCCTAAGGAGAAGGATTGGGACTCAAACACAGGGGAAAGTGGGAGCTCTGCAGAGCCAGGAGGTGACAAATGAAACAATTCCATCCAAACAGCCACAATGAACGTGGAGCTGAGTTTGGTGCGGCCCCCTGCACAGTCAGACCTTAGTTCTGTCTTATTTTCATTAATTAGAGCAGGCTAATTGAATCCAGCTGTGTTTCTGCAAGCGCATGGGGGAGCGCAGCAGAGGAGCTGGATGGAAACCTCCTCATGGAATTCCAGGTGACATTGACCCCTTTGCTGCACAAAGTCACCTGAAGGAAGACAAATTTATGAATTCAGGTATCAATTTAAGGGGGAAAAAGAGAATTATTGCCTGTGAGGATGAGGAGCCTTGGGAGAGAATTCCCAGAGCAGCTGGGGCTGCCCCTGGATCCCTGGAATGTCCAAGGCCAGGCTGGACACTGGGGCTGGAGCAGCCTGGGACAGTGGGAGGTGTCTCTGCCATGGCAGGGGGTGGCACTGGATGATTTTAAGGTCCCTTCTCACCCAAACCATTCCATGATTCTTGGATATCTGTTTTAACCCTTTATTCACTGTGGACGCCTGTAATGCTCATGGGAAGTTCTGACCTTGTTGCCAACTGCTCTGGAAATCGTTCCAGAATTGGAATGAGGGATTGGAATCAATCACTCCCTCCTGGGGGTGCCATCAGCAAGATTCCACCAAAGAAATCTTTATTTAACTTTCCCTCCACGCTTATACAGTGAAATATTCTCATCCCCTTCTGCAGGTGGACAACAGAAGTGCAAAGGGACTGAGGGGGCCACCTGATGTTTTTTACACAACCCCTGTGAGAAAAACACATCGAGGTAAAGCAGAATCCTCCAATGAACCACGATGGTTTTGGGAATTTTGGGAACTGGTTCACATCCCTGAGGTGCTCCTTGTGTGGGATGGCTGGAGATGATTCCTGAAACAGCAATTCCCACTAATGGGCATTTCCAGCAGTTCTCATTAACGTCATTATTGATTCCTCCACTTCTCTGTATTTTGTCCTGTGGTTCTTCAATGTCCTTTATTTTTTTTTTCCCTGTGATTTTTCAGTCCAATATCCACCAGTGCCCTCGTGCCCATGGCTCTGTACGGAGGAGTAAATCCCTCATTTCTGTGAAATGCCCATTTCCCGGCACATTTTCCATGGTGACTGTGAACAGACAAGGTGCATTTTGAACATTTGCTCAGCAAAGCATTTCAGGCCATGCCACGGAAGCACTTTGCAATTCTTGCTGCTTTCACTCCTCTATTCCCAAGGTAACTCAGTCACGGGGCAGAATTCAAACCACAGGTGAAAAATGCCACAATTGGATGCACATAACCACGAGCCAAGCTCTGGGTTTGTCTTTTTAAACAAAAGCTTTCTGCTGATTTTGAGGCTGAGTTGAAAATAACTGCAATTAGTGAATGTTTAATAGATTGGCTCGTGTGTGAATTACAGAGGACTTCAGGAGAGCTTGCATTTCCTGCCCACTATCATTTCAGAGTTTACGAAGGGCTTTTTAGGCACCACACACTCCACACATTAGTATTCTGCTCCTCTGCTGATGAAATTCCCATTCAATGCCACATTTCTTGAAAAATGCAAAGAAACATCCCTAACCTTCCTGGGATGAGGACAAATCCTCCCTATCTCCCTCCATAATCCTGGCCATGTTTATATTTTCCTTCAGGAGAATTATTTCCTCCACCTGCTCCTCCTGTAGGAGTTGCTTCCTCCTTTTCCTGCTGTCCTGAGGTTCCCAACTAAAACACATTGATCCATGCTGGTTCCCCCAAATACCAAACACATTTTGCAGAATTGATCAGCAACTCAAATAAGCAACACCCTGCAAAATCAAAGCCCTAAAGACTTCCCAGACAGAGAGAGACACAACCCAGGTGGGTGTGTGGATGAACACAAACCCTGTTGATAAATAACAATACCTGGTTATTTAACTCCCTTCTGGAACATGATTAAGGATATTTATGGCATCATTTTCCTTTCTGTTTTAGGAACTGAACAGAAATTTGCCTCTGAAATGGGCACAGCATTAAAACCCCGACAGGGCTCTGGCTGTGTAATGTGTTTATAGCTCTCTGCATTTAAAAAAAATTAATTAAAAGCTTGGTAAAAGGTCAGAAGTTTCACAGGGTTACATTTTTCAAGCATGAGAAAGCAGTTTCTTTCCAAAGCCTGAAGACAAACGTACTTTTTCTTTGTCAGACAGAAAAAGGTCTTGGAGGGTGATAAATAGCAGAGCTGTCCAATTTTGTAATCCAGTCAGAAAAAATAGACATCTTTCTGCTGAGGTACAAATCAAACCAGCTTTTTCTTTCTTTGCTTAATCACCAATTAAAAATACAATATATTATGTGAACTTTCAGGTAATCTAAATTGAATTTCATTCACATTAAAGAATGCAACCTCTCATTTGACAAAAATGGAGCAACTATTCTTTTGGAGAGCCCATGGAATCGGTAATTTAGTTGAACTGGAAAGTGTGTGGCTCCTCAGAAAAGAATTACACTGCTGATTGTGTTAAGCAAATAATAATTAACACAAGTACATACAGCTCTAATTAGCGAGGAACTTAATTAAATACACCAGCACAGCAAAATGCATAACAAAGTAATTGTACAGCGCCTTGCCAACGTGGCTTTTATTTTTACACAGCGACAATAAAACAATTTTGGGTAGAGAAGAGCAGAAATCAGGCTCTGCCCAGCCCCTCTGAAACACACACAGACCCCAGGAAATTATGTGGAATTCCCTGCACTGCCTGGAATTCCCTGCATTGCCCCATCCCTGTCTATCTTCTATGACATGGAAGAGCTGTGCACAAAAACTTTGAACAGCGCTGGGTTTCAGGGTTATGAAGGAAAATTCCCTAAAATTAAAAATTAGGAATTAGGAAAATTCCTAAATTAAAACAACATAAAACTTCAATTTGTCATCTCTAACCCTTTATCTTGTTCTGGCAGCCTGGAAAATGCACCCTGAGGTCGAGGCATGGAGTTAGGGAAGAGCTGAAGTTGGAAAACTGTCCAAGATTGTCCAAGACTGTCCAAGACTGAGTCTGGGTGGGTTTTGGGGATCTCTAAGGATGAAAATTCCACAACCTCCCTGGGCCACCTGCTCTCACAGGAAAATCATATTTCCTGATGTTCACAGCATCCCAGGATGGAAAGGACCCCAGTGGGATCATCTGGTCCCACTCCCTGCTCCAGCAGGGCCATCCCAGAGCCCTGGCACAGAATTGCATCCAGACAACTCTGGAAGATCCCCAGGGAAGGAGATCCCACCTCCTCCATGGACAATCAACTCCAGTGCTCTGTCACTGCACAGGAAAGAAGATTTTCCTCATGTCCAGGTGGAATTCCCTCATGTTGAAGTGGAAAGTCCTGACTTCAGTCACTGATTTCAGGCCTGTGGTATCGAGCATGGAAAACTTGGATTTTCCTGGCATTTTCCCTCTGGCAGTCAAGAAGTCTGGAAAGTTTGCATGAAGAAGGATTCTCCCATCCTTCTTCCACCACAACATGGGATAATTCCCAAAGTTATATCAGTGCTTGTGGAGACACAAAAGGTGTCTCCAACAGCCTGAAAAAACTTGGAAAGTTCCCTCACAAAGACTGCCATGATCAACTGGAAGAGGTTTATTCCAGAAAAAACCCAACTTTTTTCTGAAACACATCTCTAATTTCACCAGATGGTTTTTCCACCTTTTGTTTTTTTTGAGTTAAGCAGAGGTTTGTCCATGACTCAGAGTCCTTCACCCCAAGGTTTGGAATTTCCTACACCTGCCCTACCCCCACCTCCCTCTCACTTCCCCCAGGAGTTTTATGCATCCCTGTGTTTGTGAGCAGAGAGATGAAGGTTCAAAATTTATCTGCAAATTCCCAGAAAACCCTCTTGTCCCTGTGGAACAAACTTCAGGGAATTCAGGATCCCTGGTGGGTCACCAAGAATCTGAAGGAAGACCCTCCCACCCTGAATATTCACCAATATATGGATGGACACCTTGGCCATTGGCACCAGCACAGATCCTCCAGAGAGGAGAACAACCCCTTTTTGTTTGTTCTCAACACCATTTTCCCCACACCAGTTTCATCCTCAATCTTTTAAGGTTGTAATTTCCTCCTAAAGAATTTATGCAACACAGAAATGAGGATTTTTTTTGCCTTGTTTTTGTCCCTGTTTAAGTATTTCCAGCCAGTAAAGACATTTTTAATCAGTGAAAATAAAGGGAAAGGAATAGGGGGGAGCTCTTTATGGCTGAGGAGTTGTGGGCATCTTTGAAACAAAAATGCAACACCCCAACTGCATCTTTAATATCTTTTATGAGTCTGTCTCTGAAGCAGCAGCAGCAGTGTTGATACAGCCTAATTAAATCAATTCATCTGTGGAACTTTGCAATGCTTGGACTTTTTCCAGGAGGGCTCCTTGGAGCATCTTTTTTCCATTCTCAATCTCTTCCCAGATTTTCTGAGGTAAACAACAACAACAACAAAAATGATAATTTCTTTCCTGACACTCTACAATCACTGAAGGTTGAAGCCCCAAAGGATTTTTTTTCTTGATGTTAAACTCTGTGTTTATCAATCCTGTTCTCAGCCTGAAGCTCCTCACCACCACTCTGCTCTTCATTATTTCCCAATTTATTATTTGTATTACCATGGTGCCTGCAGGCTTTGAGGAGCACTGATTTAGCCACGGTTTCCCTTCCCTTTTATTTCTTATTTCATTTCTGGGTGATAAACTGGGAGATCAGGCTTCCTGCTGGCTTAAAATTCATGGAGTAAGGACCACAGGAACTCAGGGTGTGATTTGGAATTGCAGACACTGAGTTTGCTCAAGGTTCTGGGGGTGTTTTCCCACCATGGGATGCTTTTATTCCCCTCTGGCACAACAGAAGCACTTCCTTGTCAGAGATCTTTAGATCTGAAGCAGGAAAGTTGTTTTTTTTTTAATTTCATTTTAAACTTGGGTTTTTTTTGTGTTTTGATGGCCACATGTGCCATGTCAGCATCTATGTGATTAAGAGGATGGAGAATCTACGAAGAATTTAATGAAACTGAAAAGCTGATGAAATGAAAGGCTGCTGTCCATGACTACAAGAGCCCCAACACCCCAGAGAACTGAAGCAAGAGATGGACACACACACCCCAAAGACTCTGGAAGTTGCTGTTCCAGTTGTGTCACACCCACAGAACCCCCAAAAAAGCTGTGTCTTAACACAAAGTATCTCTGGAAAACCACCCTGGTCCAAAAAAACTTGGTCTTTAAATCCAGAAATGAGGATTATGGAGGTATTTTCTAATTCCTGGAATCACAGAATGGGTTGGAAAGAACCTTTAAAGGTCACCTTATCCAACTTTTTTGCCATGGGCAGGGATATCTTTATCAAGATCAGGTTGCTCAGAGCCCCATCCAACCTTAGGAAAAGGAAAAGGGAAAGGGAAGGGGGAAAGGGAAGGGGGAAAGGGAAAGGGAAAGGGAAAGGGAAAGGGAAAGGGAAAGGGAAAGGGAAAGGGAAAGGGAAAGGGAAAGGAAAGGAAAGGAAAGGAAAGGAAAGGAAAGGAAAGGAAAGGAAAGGAAAGGAAAGGAAAGGAAAGGAAAGGAAAGGAAAACCTAAAGGAGCTTAGTCTGAAGGAATAAAGGAAATCTTGCAAATAAACCTCACAAAGATATGAGAGATGAAACAAGAGAAAATTCATCTGAGGCACAATAAATATTCCCAATAAAAGCAGTAAATTGGACAATATAAACACAGGTGCAGCTGTTTAATCAGTGCTGGTTTAGAGGGAATATTCTCCAATTAAATTAAAACTGCAGCAGAAATGGGATCTAAAACTCCTTTTTATGATATTTTAATATGATATTGGACCGTCCAAATGGGTAATTTAGCATTATCACTGCACCAAGATTCAGCCTCCATCCCAGCTGATGGAAACAGAACCTTTGGAAGATGTTTTCTTTCCTCCACCTTAATCCTATCCTGCAAAAAATCCTAAACTTCAGGTTATTCTATAGATCAAGTTTTATTCAGCAACACAAACTGAATCAATAGCCAAAATCAACCAACCTGCCCGGGGCACAACTTCATGTGAACCCTAATTTCAATTTCATTGACTTTGGTGAAAAACTGTGATGCACACCCAGAATCTGGGGTCAAAATTGCACATTTTGGGCAAAACCCCGAATATTTTTTAGGTTTTGTGTGCAGAGAGGAGATTCTCTCTCCAGTTCTTGGCCTGGAGTTTTCCGCTCCTGTTTCTGGCTAGAGTTTGGAGCTTGCCCAGATCCAACCTTTCCTTTTTCCTATCAGAAGCCACTCAATAATTTTATTTCACTCTGCTCCTGCAGGAGTTTCTGCTCTTTCCAAGAGCTCTTCTCACCCCTTTTGTGAAGCTGAACAACCAGAACCAGCCACAGGTACCACAGGGAAAGTTCCAAATAAGTCCAGAGCAACGACATTAACCCTTCTCATTAACACTTCGTTAATTTCCTACTGAAACTCTTCCCTAGATCCCATTTGCCTTTTCCACAGCTGCCCCCTGGTTTCCACCTCACCTCACCACCCCCTCTTCCTCTCACTTTTCCTTCTGTCAGAGCCTCTGCAAGAAACTCTGAGCTGCTTAAAAAGAGCAATAAAATGTTATTACGTTCAATAACTTCCAGCAGAATCAAATCTTCTCTCGGAAACAATCGAATTCTGAAAGCAGCATCCACCACCTTCCCTGCAAAGCACAATATATTGGGAGAAAAACCAACCTCAGCCGGGCTAAACCAGGATTTTAACGCTTGCTTATCCTGGGAGAAATCTCTGACAGGGAATTTGAAACAGGAAAATGCACAAAGGGTTTCTGGGATGGCGTTCAGCCTTTTGTTTTACCTACTGTGAGCAAACAGATGATCAGAGAACGGGATAAAAGGCTTTTTCTTTGGATCAAGAATGCTTTCTGAAGTGATGGAACAGAGGTGATCAGAGGAAATCCAGCTGCAGCAGCGAGGAAGGGTTTGTATAATAGATTATGAAACCTTAATGCATTCTAAACACACGGAAAAGCAGTTTAGTTTGGCTTGCAGGAGTTTAGGGCAGCGTGGAGAGACATTAGCAAGTCAAAGCAGCAGTGGCATTACTGAGGGATCAAACAGAAATACCTTAATTTTGGAGTATTTTCCTATTAATAGTCTGGCTAAACAAATTCTAGCCAGGTTTTCCCAAGGAAAATGGGAATTTGTGGGAAATTTTGCTCAGCAGCGTGGTGACATCTGCAAATCTGTGCTAATGCAAAATGGTGTTTGGTTCCAGGGCCACAAGTCCTCACCCAGGTGGGACAGGGAGGTCGTGAGGCACATCTGGAGTGTCCAGCTGTGGGCTCCTCAGGACAGGAGGGACCTGGAGCTGCTGGGGCAGGGCCACAGGAGGGATGTGAGCATGGCTCAGGGCCTGCAGCATCTCCATGTCAGGGGAGGCTGAGGGAGCTGGGGCTGCTCAGGGCAGGGGGACACGGCTGAGGGAGCCCATCCATGGGGATCCATGGCCACAGGAGCTCCCAAAGGATGGAGCAGGCTGTGCAGGGCAGGGGGACACGGCTGAGGGAGCCCATCCATGGGGATCCATGGCCACAGGAGCTCCCAAAGGATGGAGCAGGCTGTGCAGGGCAGGGGGACACGGCTGAGGGAGCCCATCCATGGGGATCCATGGCCACAGGAGCTCCCAAAGGATGGAGCAGGCTGTGCAGGGCAGGGGGACACGGCTGAGGGAGCCCATCCATGGGGATCCATGGCCACAGGAGCTCCCAAAGGATGGAGCAGGCTGTGCAGGGCAGGGGGACACGGCTGAGGGAGCCCATCCATGGGGATCCATGGCCACAGGAGCTCCCAAAGGATGGAGCAGGCTCTGCTCCGGGCCCAGCGGTGGCACCAGGGGAACGGGCAGGGAGTGAGCCCAGGAATTCCCCCTGGATTTGGGCAGAATTGCTGCCCTGGGCAGTGCCCAGCCCTGAGCAGAGCCCAGAGGGGCTGGAGTCTCCTGCCTGGAGCCATTCCAGAGGCACCTGGACACTGCCCTGTGCCCTGGGATGGCCCTGCTGGAGCGTGGAGTGGGACCAGTGACCCACTGGGGTCCTTTCCAACCTCACCCACCCTCAGATTCTGTGAAATCACACTGCAGGCTTTGTGTGACCCGTTTCCAGCACTCAGGTGTCTTCTGGAAAACACCATCCCAAGCTGAGTGCCTTCTTGGGAATGAAGGAAAATCCTTTTTTCCCAGGAGTCACGTGGCTAAAACAAGGGGTGATGGACACAAGTTACTCCTGGGGAGATTCTGGTGGCACACAAGGGGAACATTTTTCTCAAGGAGAAGAAGAAGCAGGCATTGGAATAATCTCCCCAGGGCTGGGAATTTCAACATTGGGCTGGGTAGGCTGCCGGGGCCACCTTGTCCAGGCTGTGCTTTGCCAGGAAAGGTTGGATGATCCTTGGGGTCCCTTCCAACCTGGGGTTTTTGTTTCTATGATGAGGATGTTTCCCTCATTAATTAATTGTGATTAATAGGAACGGCAAATCTGGGCAGGAGATGAGAGGCAGGAATGGTATGGCTTGTTTGAGGCTCCTTGTTTGCTCTGTCGCCATTAGTGCATCCCAAAGACCTCACTAATGGAAATTACACATTTCCAGAACATGTTTTCAGCTGGAATTTGGTGCAGCCATTTCAGGCTGCAGCTACAACCTGACATGATTGAACTCCAACATGCAGGGAACACCAATGCAATTACAACAACCAGACTAAAGCTAATTTATGACATTTGGTTGGGATGGAGAAGCAAGAAAAGCCTTGAGGGGAGCAGTTGAAGGAATACTTAGTCAGCAGTCAGGGCAGCACAACAATCTCCAGCACCTCCCCAAGGCACTCTGGATGTTGGTCTGAACAGGGAGAATTTGCCACCTGGAAGAAATTATATTCCTGCTTCCAGAGCTACAACTTCCCAGGTGTTGTGTGGTTTTGGATATTTCTTTCCCAAACCCTTACAGAAGCTTCTGAGGGAGAGCAGTGTATAAAGTGAATTACAGCTTTTACAGGAGGACAAATGTTACGAAGGACTGGGCTGGAATTTAATCCCAACATTCCCTGTGCCTTGGAAATCTGATGGTATCACTCCCTGCAGCACTTACAGGGGGCTCATAAAAAAGGGAGAGGGACTTCTTCCACAAGTAGATAAAGACAGGACAAAGGGGGATGGCTTTAAAATGCCAGGGGACAGAGTTAGATGGGATATTGGGAAGGAGTTGCTGGCTGGGAGGGTGAGGAGGCCCTGGAAGAGAATTCCCAGAGAAGCTGTGGCTGTTCTTGGATCCCTGGCAGTGTCCAAGGCCAGGTTGGACATTGGGGCTTGGAGCACCCTGGGATGGTGGAAGGTGTTGAAGTTGGAACTGGATGATTTTAAGGTCCCTTCCCACACAATCCATTCCATAATTCCTTTGGTACATCTCACTGGCAAATGTGACAAAGGTGTGCAGAGGGGAAAAGTTCACCTGGTAAAACCATTCCCAAATCCCACGTTTTGTAATTACCACATGAAAACTCCAGGAAAAACCTTTGCAGAAATGTTCTAGCTGGGATAGGGATGGCTCCTTGAGCTGGGGAGGTGAATGTGACAAGGGAACAACACTTGCACAAACTCCTTTCCACATCAAAGGGGAATGGCTGGAGACGAGCTTGAAAAGGCTTCATCCCGTCCTCACTAATGCAAAGAGCACAACAAAGCTGCAGCTCAGCCTGGCCACTGAATTCACAGGGAAAGAGCAGAGACTGGGGGGGCTTTGAAACCTGATTTGCATCAAATAGCCACTCCAAAGGGAGGCAAACGCTGGGAAGCACTAATGAAGGTAGAGCAGCTACATGAGAACGGTGCTTTTGAAGAGAATCCCCCCGTGCCCCCCTTGCCCTGCAGGTCCTGCTCAAGGAAACCTCCTCTGGTTTCACAGGAAACCTCCTCTGGGCAGGAGCCCAGCTGGGAGATCTGCACCACGCACACTCTGCTGCCTCAGGAGAACACTGGTGGCCAAATCCCACCCCTGGAGGTGTTCAGCCATCCCTGGAAGTGCTCAAGGCCAAGCTGGACAGGGTTTGGAGCCCATGGAACGTGTCCTTGCCCATGAAAGGTTTCCTTGCCCATGAAGGTATCCCTGCTCATGGAAGGTGTCCCTGCCCATGAAGGTGTCCCTGTCCATGGAAGGTGTCCCTGCCCATGGAAGGTGTCCCTGCCCATGAAGGTGTCCCTGTCCATGGAAGGTGTCCCTGCCCATGNCCCACGGAAGTTGTCCTTGCCCATGGAAGGTTCCCCTGCCCATGAAGGTGTCCTAGCCCATGAAGGTGTCCCTGCCCATGGAAGGTGTCCCAGCCCACAGAAGGTGTCCCAGCCCATGGAATGTGTCCCTGCCCATGGAAGGTGTCCCAGCCCATGGAAGGTGTCCTTGCCCGCGAATCTGTCCTTGCCATGGATGTTGTCCCTGCCCATGGAAGGTGTCCCTGCCCACAGAAGGAGTCCCTGCCCACCAAGGTGTCCTTGCCCATGAATGTGTCCCTGCCCATGGAAGTTGTCCCTGCCCATGAAGGTGTCCCTGCCCATGAAGGTGTCCTTGTCCATGGAAGGTGTCTCTGCCCACGGAAGGTGTCCCTGCCCATGAAGGTGTCCCAGCCCACAGAAGGTGTCCCTGCCCATGGAAGGTGTCCCAGCCCACAGAAGGTGTCCCTGTCCATGGAAGGTGTCCCTGCCCATGAAGGTGTCCTTGCCCATGAAGGTGTCTCTGCCCATGGAAGGTGTCCTTGCCCACGGATGTTGTCCCTGCCCATGGAATGTGTCCCTGCCCATGGCAGAGGTTGGACTTGGATAATCTTTAAGGTCCTTCCAACCCAAACCACTCCAGGAATCACTGCTTGGTCCTTCAGACATCCTCAAAGCCAAACCTCATGGTAGGAAAGTTTAAAATGAAATTAAACAGCCCAAACCCAAGCTCAAGCCATGTAGTAGAAGCTAGGGCCTCACCACCAAATGCTTTAATGTCCAGATTTATCCAAACCAAATTAATTCCTTGTGGGAACTGAGTCTCCCACAGAAAAGCAAAAGGAACCATGGATTTCTGTCATCGTTTCAGTGACAGCTCAGAATCTCATTTTATTTTCATGCACTCTGAGAAACTTTTCTTTCTTAGCACAAAAGCCGATGTTGCCTTTTTCATTTCCAGTTTTAAACCCAGCAAATGAGAATTGGACTTGGCATAAACACTGGGCAACAAGAAGCTTTTATAGAGACCAACTTTAAATTTGTGTCTGTTGATCAACAGCAAGGATGATCCTAAAGGGAACTGGGAGGAACTTTCAGGACCTTCAGATCAATGGCCACAACACTACAAAAATACTGACCCAGGATTTTCTGTGTATGGCTCATCGAGGCCATCAATAGCCAAATATTTGGCAACTTTTGTCTCAAAATAAACATGCAACTGAATTTTCAGGATGGGGGGAAGGGCCCATCTTTCTCCCTCATAAAAAAAGCAGCTACAGACACTGAGCTTTGGCTGATCGTTAAGGTTTTCAGACCAAGGGGAGAAAATTGAGGGCTGCAATGATGTGACAATCTTACAAATCACACCTTGGATGTCACCTTTGAAGGGTTCAGTCTGTTAATGGCCTGTGCCTTGGTGAGAGCAGGGGAAGGAGGGGGCAGCTCCTCGTTAAAATTCCATTATTCCACCTCCTTCCCTACAAAGAAGCCACGACTGGCACCAAGCAGGGACACCTGGGTCACCACCATATGGCAGCACAGCAGGAGCACAGCACCCAGGACGTGGCAAATTGAGATTTTAAAAAGCTGCCTTGGAATTGTGAGAAATGACAAAAAGCTTCTGCACATTTGGGGAAATGAAAAAAAAAAAAAAGAAAAATATAAATTTTAGTTTTCTCCAGTGAGAGCCAAGCTCTGACAGCTCTTTGGGGGCTTTTGCAGGTCCTGGTGCTTTTACAGCTGTGTCTACCAGGACTCCTCAGTAACACTTCCAAATTAATTCCGACACTTCCCACATGAAAAGCAGAACTTTTGGAAACAGGGGTAAAAGGAAGTGTGATAGATTCAACTATTAAAAAAAAAAAAGCCCCAACAATCCAAGAAATCATCCTGCTCCTTTCTCCCTTTCCAAGGCTGTGGTGAGATCTCTGGTGGGCAGAAGGTGCTGCTCGGGGCCAGGATTGTGTGTGATCACCATTCTGGTTCCTCTGGATGCAGGAATAACAGAGGGGACATTTCCATGGCTTGGAAGGATGGAGAGAAGCTGGAAAGGGCTCTGAGTCCCTTTTGAACCAGCTCAGGTCAGTCCTCCAGCTCAGGTCTGCTCCTCTCCAGCACAGCTGGTTTGGAAAAGGACATTCAAGGACAAGAGAGCTTTTATTGATCCCTGGGGTAGAAAGTCAATTTATGGAGAAGGGAAGAGAGTGCAGGATAATGGAACAGATTTTTCCCTGTTGCAGAGCAGTGTTTAAGGCAGAAAGTCTTCCCCAGCCTGGCCAGGGAAGGACCATTAATGTGCCTTCACACACCAAAACCGAGAAGCAGCTGGGGCTCCTCATCCCTGGAAGTGTCCAAGGCCAGCCTGGAGCACCCTGGCACCATGGTTTGGGTTGGAATGAGATGATCTTTACGGTCCCTTCCAACCCAAACCATCCTGTGGCTTTCCCTCCCTTTAATTTTGAGTTTACCATGACCTCTCCCAGCCACCCAAACTGCTCCTCTGGATGTTGGGTGTTCCCTGTCCAAGCAAGGCAGGATCTGGGTGGGAAAGGGGGCACCTGACCCCAGCCCTGCTCTGCTCCATCTCAGAGAGGCTCTGCTGGCACAGCAGTGGAGATCTCATCCCTCACCCACCCTGTGGATTCCCTGGCTGAGCAAAGGAGGGATCAGAAAATGCCACAGAACATTTTTATGGATTATTCAGCACTGCAGCACGTGGGTTTATGGTTTTTTTTCCTCCCATCCCCAAAACCAAAAACCCTGCTGGGATTTTTCTTTGTTTGGGGTGGAGAAACCATCAGCTCCCCTTCCCTTCTGGATCTCAGATTATCCAGGAAATAAATGGCCTCAGAAGTCCATGGATGCCACAAAGCCAAGGAGAAATGAGCAACATATCCCTCAAAACTTTTTGTCTTCCTCTGTTCCCAGAGATCTTCCCAGACATCCAAGCCCTGGGTTGCTGCCAGGGCAGCTGATGTTCAGGGACAGGAAAATGAGGCCAAACAGGTAAAGAGAGAATGGCAGAGCTGCTCCATGGCACCATGGAAAAATAAAAATCAACCCCATTCTTCCCCTGTCTCCTTGAGAACCCCTTCAGGTGCTGAAACAAAAAGCCCCAATTTCAATTCCCACTTGGATTTGTGGAATTCTGACACATCCTCAGTCAAGGAAGATCCATCCCCTTTTCAGCCCCCATTTTCTGGAGATGATGGAGAAGGAGGAAGCTGAAGTAATTATTGAAAAATCATAAGCAGCAGCTTTGCCCTCATTCCCAGGACTCCTTTGTCATTTTTTTAATTGATTACACAAGTATTGACCGAACTCCCTGAGTTTTGTGCTTCCGTGATAAGAACAGCAGCCAGCGAAAACCAAGATGCAATTAAGTGACCCAATATCCTGCTGGACATTTGGGAACAAAAAAAAGAAGGAAGGAAAGAAGGGAAAGTAAAGCTTGGAAGAAAACCCCCATTGATGTCATCCACAGCCAGCAATAGCTGGATCTCTGTGATGGGAGCAGTGTCCTTGTCCAAAAAAAGCGTTTTATCCCCTACATTCCCAACATGGTTGCATTTAATTCCTTCTTTTTAAAACATGGAATGGTTTGGGTGGGAAGGGACCTGAAAGATCATCTCATTCCACCCCTGCCATGGCAGGGACACCTCCCACTGTCCCAGGGACACCTTCCAATGTCCAGCCTGGCCTTGGACATTCCAGGGATGCAGGGGCAGCCCCAGCTGCTCTGGCAATTCCAGCCCAGCCAGGAATTCCTCATTGCCAAGATCCCATCCATGGCTGCCCTCTGGCAGTGGGAGCCATTCCCTGTGTCCTGTCCCTGCAGGCCTTGTCCCCAGTCCCTCTGCAGCTCTCCTGGAGCCCCTTCAGGCCCTGGAATGTGCTGGAAGCTCTCCCTGGATCCTTCTCCTCTCCAGGTGAGCACCCCCAGCTCTCCCAGCCTGGCTCCAGCCCTGGAGCAGCTCCGTGGATTCCTCTGGATTCACTGCAGCAATTCTGGCCAAAGGAATTTTTTGTGCATTTGTATTGGTTTTGTTTCTTTCCTCTACCTGGCTCTAATTGATTTTTTGACCCTCTCAACTCCAGCCACTAAACCCAAATGAAACCTCTCTCATTTCCAGCTGTTCAGTGCCCATCTCACTGAGCTCTGCCCTTATCACCAAGAACTTTTATAAAAAGCTGCTTTGATTGGAACAATTTAAAGAGAAATTTTTATCACCCTTCTTCCCTGGAAAAAAAGCCAACTTCATTCCACAACATCACCTGCAAGTGTAACAGAAGAAAGGGATTGTATCCCAATCCTCAAGATCCATCTGCTTTCAAGCAGACAAGAACAACTTCCAGGAGGCTCCTGTTGATAAGCCTGGTTTGACGTGGATAGGGATTGCAGGAATTGATTTCCTAAGTTGTTTCAGATATGATAAGAAGCATAAATAGTGCAGAAGAACTCCTGAGTTTGCAGATACCACCCTCTTCATTTCTCTTCCAGCTAATCGTGATTTTTTTTTAAGAAAAAAGCCACATTTAGAGTATTGAATTTTTAGCATTGAAAAATAATGTTATTTTTCAAACAAGATCTACAGTATTCAGGGACAGGACAGATATGGTGCAGGTCAAATAAACTACTCCACTTTTCAAGAGGAACAACCATTAATGAGGTAAAGAAAATGAAAAATGTAATATTAAAATATGTTTACAGCATTATTCTCAACTGTTTGACCAGGAGAGAGATCAGCAGGTGTAGTGAGATGGTTTAATAATGTCTGTAAAGGTAATTACCAGGTACAATCATCTCCCTAGGATTATTTAGAGATTTGAAACACAGAGAATGGAATGGAATGGAATGGAATGGAGCTATCAGCACTTAGAACTCTTCACTGAATTCAGCTCTGAGTAATAAAGTTTTACAATAAGCCACACTTTGAGATGAAGAAAATCCTTCCAAGAAGAGCTTTCCCCTCTGTTTCAGAAAATATCGACCTGCTCTTTCTGGTTATGAAACCAAATTAAAATTTAATTTAACTCTGGTTTGTTTCTTGCTTTTTTAGCAAGGCTGGACAAGAAAAGTGGATGGTCAATTTAAGGTTTTTTGCCTGCAAGAAAACCCCAGCATTTACACCCCAGCTCAATACAAACAATTTCACCCTCTGCAATGAGTTGTAAAATGAAATTCGATGGTTTTTTCACAATTCCCTGCAAAACTTTATAAATGGTGTCAGCTGAGAGAACACAAAACCACAGCCACAACTGCAGGAAAGAGTCCCTTGATGGTGGAACTCAGCACTGCTCCCTCACTGGCCTTGTTCAGAGGCTGTTGTAGTTTAAAAAAAGTGAATTTTCACGGAATGAATCCCAGAATGGGTTGGTTGGAAGGGACCAACCAAAAGATCATCTTGTTCCAAACCCCTGCCATGAGCAGGGACACC